>AP028909.1:38949323-39094625 GCA_036186465.1 Nesidiocoris tenuis
CCCTAACCAGCCCTAACCAGCCCTAACCAGCCCTAACCAGCCCTAACCAGCCCTAACCAGCCCTAACCAGCCCTAACCAGCCCTAACCAGCCCTAACCAGCCCTAACCAGCCCTAACCAGCCCTAACCAGCCCTAACCAGCCCTAACCAGCCCTAACCAGCCCTAACCAGCCCTAACCAGCCCTAACCAGCCCTAACCAGCCCTAACCAGCCCTAACCAGCCCTAACCAGCCCTAACCAGCCCTAACCAGCCCTAACCAGCCCTAACCAGCCCTAACCAGCCCTAACCAGCCCTAACCAGCCCAAACCAAAAAAAACAAAGTCCTAACCAGCCCTAACACGCTGTTCAATCGGAATTTGGATAACGCACGGTACTTCCGATATATTTGCATTTTTAGTGTTTTCTATTTTATTTTTTTCCGGCCACAAAAATGAACCGATTTGAGCGTTCTTGGTCTTAAAATCTTTGTTTTCCCTTGCAGAATATGTGGATATTTTTTATATTCCAATAATGCATTGTATTCTTTTTTCGGGGGGAATTTTAAAATTTTTTTCGGGGGGAATTTTAAAATTTTAACAGTGAATTTTTTGATATTTTTGGCCTAAACACCCTTAAAAGCAGTCAAATTTTTTCAAATATGTATGTTTCAAAATATGGAAGTATTGTGTGTTATCTACGCACCACTGGTTATTATTACACTCAAATTAATTTTATTATATTTTTATTTTATTTTGATTTTACTTATTTTGAAATAATTTCATTTAGGCTGCTTAGGGGGGGCTGTTTTTACTTTGCTTAATTCATTTTAATCAATAGTAATTCGTTTTAACTCAATTTGCACTAATTTGATTTGATTCATGTCAATTTATTTTCATATGAATGAATTGAACTAAATTTAATTCAATGTAATTAATTTTCAGCCTTTTCCACTCTCCATTATCGTCCTCCATCCTTCCTCCACCCTTCAGTTACATCCTCCACCCTTCGTCATCGTCCTCCACCCTCATCGTTGTCCTCCACGCTCCATCATCGCCCTCCGCTCTTCACTAACATTCCACCGGCCGAATTCCGCTAGCTTCAGTACCTAATGCGACGGCGCCTTCTCCTCGTCATTGCGCACGGGCGCCATTCCACTAGCTTCAGTAGAGCGCCTTCAGCTCCTCCCCGCCGTTGACGAGTGGCGCCATGCACTAAGCATACTCCGAACGGCATTCCACCAGCCCTCGGGATTGTGTGGCGCCTCCTCCCCGCCGCGGTCAAATGGCGCCATGCACGTAGCGTGCACTGAGGCGCATTCCGCCAGCGTTAGTATTGTGGGCGCCTCCTCCCCGCCACGGTCAAATGGCGCCATGCACGTAGCGTGCGCAGAGGCGCATTCCGCCAGCGTTAGCATTGTGGGCGCCTCCTCCCTGCCGCGGTCATGGCGCCATGCACGCAGCGTACGCTGAGGGGGCATTCCACTAGCGTTAGTATTCTGCCGCGCCTCCTCCCCGCAGTTGGCGAGCGGCACCATGCACGTAGCGTACACTGAGCGGCATTCCACCAGCGTTAGTATTCTGCCCCGCCTCCTCCCCCCCCCTCCAGCCATTGCCGAGCGGCGCCATGCACGAAGCGTACTCACTCTACTTCCGGAATATTCGAATTCTTATTGTTTTCTATTTTCATTTTTTCTGCCCATAAAAATGAACCGATTTGAGCGTTCTTGGACTTTGTTCTACCTAGCAGAATATGTGGTTATTTTTTATATTCCTATGAATTTTATTTATTACCTCCATATTTACAGAGTAAATGGAAGTATTGTAATCGTCTTAAAATCGAAAATCGGAACGGAGCTTCAGAAAAACCTTTTTCTTATACACATTTACTCAGAATCACTTCCTGAACAAGTGTCTGTGTGTCCGTGTGTCCGTTAGTCCGTCTGTCCGTCTGTGGTCATTTACAAAAACGGCCATAACTCCCTGATTTCTCAACCTTTTTTCTAATTTTTTGAACTGAAATGTTTGTCTCGGCAAGACCTAACACCCTGTTTAATCGAAATTTGGATAACGCACAGTACTTCCGATATATTTGCATTATTAGTGTTTTCTATTTTATTTTTTTCCGGCCACAAAAATGAACCGATTTGAGCGTTCTTGGTCTTAAAATCTTTGTTTTACCTTGCAGAATATGTGGATATTTTTTATATTCCAAAAATGTATTGTATTTTTATTTTGGGCGAATTTTAAAATTTCAATAGTGAATTTTTCGATATTTTTGGCCTAAACACCCTTTAAAGCAGTCAAAATATGATCAAATTGTGTCACAATTTTACGTTCCAAAATATGGATGTATTGTGTATTATCTACGCACCACTGGTTTTTTTTTTCATTTACTCGAGTTTTAAAGTCAGCTCTAGTGATTTTTGTAGGTATATTTTTGACATGAACGTCATCGAAAGCAGTGAAAACATACCTGATTAAATTGTGTCAAAAATGTACGTTTCAAAACATGGAAGTACTGCTTGTCATGTTATCACTGGTTTTTATTTATTTTTTCGTGCCATTGAACGTACCAGTCAATGTGCTCAGTCCGCCGAATGAAACAACTGTCAAAAAATGCTTTTTCAAATCGTACGTGGATATGGAGCTTGTGATGAAGACGATGAATCCAAGGGAAAATCGCAATAGCTTACATGTTACTGCGATCGAAAAGTGGTTGTGAAATCAATAGACTGTAAATCGTTAATTTTATTAGGTACACAAAGTTGGTAAGTTGATTGTCGATAGGTAGGTACGTAAGCATTGAATTGTAAGGGGTAGTCTTTCACCCAAAGTTTTGAAGAATGGATTACCACTGTGTTGACAAGTGACCATTGTCAGTTAGCTCCCCATTCAAACTTTGTCATTTTCGTTGTTTACATTTTTCCAGATCAATGTTGAGGGTTTGTACAAAACGAAAAAATTCCAAGTTCGTTTTCGAAATCTTGGCATTGTTGTGGAAAACGTTGAAATTGACACTTGAAACGATTTTGAAATTACTTGGAAACAGGAAATTCCAAGGAATCGTTTATAGGGTATGGCCTTAAACTAGCGATCATTTCTAATTGAAGGGGCAAGTGGATAAAGGTGATATGCGACATTTTTTAACATTTCTAGAAAAAGCTTTCAAAGTTTTTTCTCTGTTACTTTTTTTGTATGGAAGTTTTTTCTACGGGTAAAAGTCTTGAGTGTTTTAGAGGGATTTGGCGAAATGTAATAAGGGGACATAAAACTGATGTACTTATCAATTTCATCCATGGTAAAAAGTAAGTTTTCACTAATTTGTCACATATCACCTTCATCCACTTGCCCCTTCAATTATTGTATTCGATAATGTTGAAAACCGTCATTCCCGCCAGCAATAAGTTAAGAGGCATCAATTTGTTCCAATCAAGATCCAATCGAGGACGCTTGAAGTAAATACATACAAATAACACGAATACTAGATACTTAGCCTAGGATTTGTGAACATATCTCAAAAAACCAGTGGTGCGTAGATAACACACAATAATTCCATATTTTGAAACGTAAAATTGAGACACAATTTGATCATATATTGACTGCTTTTAAGGGTTTTCAGGTCAAAAATATCAAAAAATTCACTATTCAAATTTTAAAATTCACCAAAAATGAAAATACGCCACATTATTGGAAAATAAAAAATATCCACACATTGTGCAAGGTAAAAAAAAGATTTTAAGACCAAGAACGCTCAAATCGGTCAATTTTTTTAGGCTGGTTAGGGCTGTTGTAAAAAAATGTTGCTTGACCAATTACATAGGTACATTATTTCTGGAAATAATGTACCAAAATCTTCAGTTTTTCGGCTTCTAGAACGCTCAGAAAGCTCAGGCGCTATAAGTTAAAATGGCGCTTCCCAGCGGTGGGGGGTTCCTCCTCGCCGTTCTCCAAAGCGTTGTTGTTGTTGATCTCGTTCTTGGTTGCGTTCTCCAAAGCGGTCCCTCCTAAAGCCGATAAGGGCTCTATAATGCAACATCCTTGCCACTACCTACTATCGGGCTCATTCACACGCATCTGCTGTCAGCCCTAGGGCCAACTTCACTCACATCGAACATCACACTATTCGAAAGGAACTATTCGAATGTTCTCGAGATTTCATTATGAAACGCTTCTCATTTACGTCCAAGCGATGAAACAGTGCCGAGTATTCACATTCAATATCAATCCTCTCGTGTGTGTGAATTGTTAAAATTCAGTGAATTGGTTGACGCGATTTTTTGATTTTTCTTTAAATGGAACCGATTGTTGAAGAGGTGTCAAAACTTGAGGATTTCCTTCTGCGCGGCGATCGCCTGCATGATTTGCCTCATATCATTCCGTGGGTTAGCGATTTGCAAAAAGGCGATTACCCACGTATCGTCGAGTCGCAAATTTGTCGGGATATTTTCGAAAACTATGCGCCATCCGGTTCGGGTTCGGCTGTTAACCGTTTGACTGACAGATTGGAAGAATATGTGAAAAACTCCGACACCATTAAGCAGCTAGAAATTTTGGCGATGGGCATCGCCTGTTTGCAGGCCTTTATACAGGCCAACTGGACTGGCCCGAAATACGCCCCTTCTGATTCGACCGGCCCGTGTGTAAACGCGTTCATTTTGAAATACCTGCCCGAGGAAATTCTCGAAAATATCGACATTCAAGAAGCTATCCGATTGACTTTGTCCGTCGACGGCGAGGAAATCTGTTCATCCATAGAATATCCAGAATTGCTGCTCTTGGCCAGGGTATTTTTCAATTGTAAACTGTCCGCTTTGAGATCGATCGACTGGTGGTCGATGAGGGCGATTTACATACATCAGCAAATATTGGACGAACATTCGCCGACGATGAAAGAAAACCTGACCGAGCTTAGTAGCAAATTGCACAAATCCGAGTGGATAGGGGGCGTCAAATTTTTGAAAATCCTCCTCCACCTGGAGGTGGCTCGTGTCCATCTGCATTATGGCCACATCTCGATATCCGAAACAGAAATCACATGTGCGTTAAGCATTTTGAAAATGGAGGTAAATTTAACTGGAGCACTGGGCCGTCGGACGCAATTTCAGCGTCATGACGTCGCCCAGTTGATGATTAATGTCAAAATCGACAGGTCCGAAGGTGAAATCGTGTCGGAACAAATCGCCGACCAAGCCTTCCCAAAAGACGTCCTCCTCAACGACGACACTCGACTTCCTCAGGTCGCATTTACAAACGCTGGTGACGGCGTTTACCCGGATTTACTGCCAATCGAGCAGGTAGCGTTGATCGCCGTTTTTGTGCAACGGAAGAAAAGCCAAGCCAAGGATAATATACAGAACGATGAGTTGCTTCCTTTTATAAATTGCTTACTGTCCCATCCAAAAGTATGGTCTCTGCAAATTTCAACGTTGCTGTTTCGTTCGAGGATCGAATGCGAACACAAGCGAACAATAGAACGGGCGCTCTTGCAGACGCAAGAACTGATGGCTCTAGATGCAAATCCGACATCAGTCCCAGCACGATTGAGCCTGTTTTACTGCAGCTACGCACCCCCTTCCTTTATAATAGCGTCGGAATGTGGTTCCATTCTAGTCGCCCTTGGCTCAATGCAATCGGCTTTGGACATTTACTTGAAACTTTTCATGTGGGAGGAAGTAATAACTTGTTACAACTATTTAAAATTGCGCCACAAAGCGGCGGAAGTCATAAAGGAACAGATGAAAAAAGGCGAAACAGTTAAACTGTGGTGCTCGCTGGGAGACGCGACCGACGATGTAACCTGTTATGAAAGAGCATGGGAGCTATCGCAACATAGGAGCTCTCAAGCTCAAAGACACTGGGGTATGTTTTATTTTAATAGGAAAAACTACAAAAACTGCATTTCTCATTTGAAGCTTTCCCTGCAAATTAACAGCCTCCAGGTTTCGCTGTGGTTCCGTCTTGGCTACGCTGCTTTGATGGAACACAAATGGGAGGAAAGTGCCTCTGCTTATCGCCGCTACACCACTCTGGAGCCTGAAAGTTTTGAAGCGTGGAACAACCTGGCGAAAGCTTACATACTTCTGGGCGAGAAGCAAAGGGCATACACAGCTTTGCAAGAAGCCATCAAATGCAATTACGACATGTGGCAAGTCTGGGACAATCTGATGGCCGTCAGCAGCGACTGCGGTGACTTTGAACAGGTCGTCCTCTGTTACCATCGTATCCTCGATCTGAAGGATCGTCACATTGACGAGCAAATCCTGTCAGTCCTCGTCTCCGTCATCGTCAAAAAGGTCAATGACAATAGAAACCGTCCGGCGTCAGTGCACAGGAAGAAGGCGCTCGAACTTTTTGGCCGTATAACATCCAAAGTGATGGGCAATCCGATCATCTGGCAATTGTACGCCGATTTGACGTCGAGCATAGAAGAGCAGACCTCAGTGACGCGGTCAAAGGCCGTCCAATATTACCAGAAAGCCTATACGGCTGCCATTCAGGACAATTCCTGGTTCCACGAGATCAAATCTATGCGGAAAATCCTCAACATCTGTGAATGCCTGGCTGAAGCACATTTTGCTTTCGCCAAAGATTGTCCTAGCACCAACGAAGCCATCCATTCGCTGTCTTCGGCCAAACTCTCACTGCAGAATATAATCTCCAAAATATCGCAGCATTTATCCGAATTCAGCGTTGAAACTGTAGACGATCAATTTAACAAGGACTTGGCCTCTTTGCAGACGACTCTCGAAAGCGTTAAAAAAGAGTTGACCAATTTGAAAAATTCGATTTGAGACCCAATGCCACAATTGAAGTGAGGTTTTGACTTGAAGGAATTTTCATACCGAATTTCACGTCAAATATCGAGAATTTTCTTCATCAACTTTACTCAGCAATAAAGCTTGATTGTGAGCTTGAATTAAGGAGCATTATACGAATTTTTTAATTCTTTTCATCAACCATTTACTTCGCTATAACGAAATGGAACGTACGCTTTTGTACCAAAATTATATTCCAAGTATTTAATTTTTTAATAAAATGTGTAGTACAGTAAATTTATGTTTATTTATTCCATATGAAGAGTATATCTTAGGAAACCAGTGGTGCGTAGGTAACACACAATGCTTTCATGTTTTGAGGACACATTCTGTGAACATCTTGGCAACTTAAATATATTTTGACTACGTTTAGGCTGCTCAGTTCGAAAAAAAACCAAAAACTCACTAAGCAAATTTGAAAACTCGGCTAAAATCCAAATGCATTGAGTTATTGGAATATAACAGAGATCCACGTATTCTGCAAGGCAAAGTCAAGCAAATTTTGGGACTGAGAACGCTCAAATTGGTTCATTTTTGTGGCAAAAATAAACGGAAAAGAAAACACAAAAAGTGCAAATTTATTGAAAGCACCGTGAGTAGGGTAAATTTTTTACTCCTTACTTAGGTACTCCAAAATATCTTTTTGACTAAAAACAATTTAAAATTAAAAAAAATTTTTTGGGTAGGAACATGAATTCTTCACAGAGGTTCATTTTTCGAGTGAAAAAAAAACAAATTTTATGATAATATCATAAAAACTATATATTATGTAGATACTTCTGAAACATGGACTTTAATTGTTATTATTCTAGAACTTCATTCTTCGTAATTTAGATGGGGATTTAGAAAAAAAAATTTTCAAGCCGGCAAAAAAGCTACATCATCCACTTTGATTTATAGAAACCTACCTATCTTGATAGGTATCTGTCTACCAATCTTATCAACTCAGCACATGGGTTTATTTATTTAAATTCACCATTTGAGGAGTGATCTATCAAAAGGGAACATATCCATTCCCCACAATTGTTCAGGAGGGGAGAAAAACCAATTGCGCTACCTCTCGTACAGTTTTATTATTGCTTCCATATTTACAGGGTAAATGGAAGTATTGTGATCGTCCTAAAATCGAGAATCGGAACGGAGCTTCAGAAAAAACTTTTTCTTATACACATTTACTCAGAATTACTTCCTGAACAAGTGTCTGTGTGTCCGTTAGTCCGTCTGTGGTCATTTACAACCAGTGGTGCGTAGATAACACACAATACTTCCATATTTTGAAACGTAAAATTGGGACACGATTTGATCATAATATGATCAATAACCAGTGGTGCGTAGATAACACACAATACTTCCATATTTTTAAACGTAAAATTGTGACACAATTTGATCATATTTTGCCTGCTTTTGAAAGTGTTTAGGTCAAAAATATCAAAAAATTCAATATTAAAATTTCAAAATTCGCCCAAAATGGAAAAACGCCACATTTTTGGAATGTGAAAAATTTCCACATATTCTGCAAGGTAAAACAAAGATTTTAAGACCAAGAACGCTCAAATCGGTTCATTTTTGTGGCCGGAAAAAAATAAAATAGAAAACACTAAAAATGCAAATATATCGGAAGTACTGTGCGTTATCCAAATTCCGATTAAACAGGGTGTTAGGTCTTGCCGAGACAAACATTTCAGTTCAAGAAATTTGAAAAAAGGTTGAGAAATGAGGGAGTTATGGCCATTTTTGTAAATGACCACAGACGGACAGACGGACTAACGGACACACGGACACACAGACACTTGTTCAGGAAGTGATTCTGAGTAAATGTGTATAAGAAAAAGTTTTTTCTGAAGCTCCGTTCCGATTCTCGATTTTAGGACGATCACAATACTTCCATTTACTCTGTAAATATGGAAGTAAAAACGCCACATTTTCGGAATGTAAAAAATGTCCACATATTCTGCAAGGTAAAACGAAGATTTTGAGACCAAGAACGCTCAAATCGGTTCATTTTTGCGGCCGGAAAAAAATAAAATAGAAAACACTAAAAATGCAAATATCTCGGAAGTACTGTGCGTTATCCAAATTCCGATTAAACAGGGTGTTAGATCTTGCCGAGACAAACATTTCAGTTCAAGAAATTTGAAAAAAGGTTGAGAAATGAGGGAGTTATGGCCATTTTTGTAAATGACCACAGACGGACTAACGGACTAACGGAGTAACGGACTAACGGACACACGGACACACAGACACTTGTTCAGGAAGTGATTCTGAGTAAATGTGTATAAGAAAAAGGTTTTTCTGAAGCTCCGTTCCGATTCTCGATTTTAGGACGATCACAATACTTCCATTTACTCTGTAAATATGGAAGTAATAATATGATCATAATCATCATAATATCATCATATAATCATCATCACAATATGATCATAATAATCATAATATGATCAAATGAAAATATTATTTTGACTGCTTTTAAGGGTGTTTAGGCCAAAAATATCAAAAAATTCCCTATTAAAATTTTAAAATTCACCCAAAATAAAAATACATTACATTATTGGAATATAAAAAACATCCACGTATTGTGCGAGGAAAAACAAAGATTTTAAAACCAAGAACGCTCAAATCGGTTCATTTTTGTGGCCGGAAAAAAATAAAATAGAAAACACTAAAAATGCAAATATATCGGAAGTACCGTGCGTTATCCAAATTTCGATAAAACAGGGTGTTAGGTCTAGCCGAGACAAACATTTCAGTTCAAGAAATTTGAAAATAGGTTGAGAATTGAGGGAGTTATGGTCATTTTACTTCCATATTTACAGAGTAAATGGAAGTATTGAGATCGTCCTAAAATCGAGAATCGGAACGGAGCTTCAGAAAAAACTTTTTCTTGTACACATTTACTCAGAATCGCTTCCCGAACAAGTGTCCGTGTGTCCGTTAGTCCGTCTGTGGTCATTTACAAAAATGGCCGTAGCTCCCTCAATTCTCAACTTTTCTTCAAATTTCTTGAACTGAAATGTTTGTCTCAGCAAGACCTAACGCCCTGTTTAATTCCGAAAATGTAGCGAGTTTTTCTTTTTGGCGAATTTTAAAATTTGCATATTGAATTTTTTTGATATTTTTGACCTAAACACCCTTAATAACGGTCAAAATATGATCAAATTTTTCAAATATGTACGTTTCAAAATATGGAAGTATTGTGTGTTATCTACGCACCACTGGTTTGTAAATGACCACAGACGGACTAACGGACACACAGACACTTGCTCAGGAAGTGATTCTGAGTAAATGTGTATAAGAAAAAGTTTTTTCTGAATCACCGTTCCGATTCTCGATTTTAGGACGATCACAATACTTCCATTTACTCTGTAAATATGGAAGTAAAAATGACCATAACTCCCTCAATTCTCAACCTTTTTTCAAATTTCTTGAACTGAAATGTTTGTCTCGGCAAGACCTAACACGCTGGTTAATCGATATTTGAATAACGCACAGTACTTCGGATACATTTGCATTTTTAGTGTTTTCTATTTTATTTTTTCTGGCCACAAAAATGAACCGATTTGAGCGTTCTTGGTCTTAAAATCTTTGTTTTACCTTGCAGAATATGTGGATATTTTTTATATTCCAATAAAGTATTGTATTTTTACTTTGGGCTAATTTTAAAATTTTGAACGCGAATTTTTCGATATTTTTGGCCTAAACAACCTTAAAAGCAGTCTAAATATGATCAAATTGTGTCACGATTTTACGTTTCAAAATATGGAAGTATTGTGTGTTATCTACGCACCACTGGTTTTATACAGAGCTGAGCTTGTTGGCATAACAGATCATGTCCCAGAATACAAATGTTTCAAACCCAAAAATGACGGAGGGACCGCCATTTTAATTTTGGATATGTGCCATTTTGATTAATAATTTGGGAGAAGTGCCCTTTTGATTGAAAAGTGGATGCTCATTTCTCAAATTTCGCCAAAAACCTTGTATTTCGCTTCCCACCATCTAAGTTAAGTACCCAAACAAAAATTACTGGATCATCGGGACAGAGCGTTACGAACTATGCGTTCCTGATATTTTGAATTGACTGCTCAACTCCTGAAATCAAAAACCACTTTTCCTTCTTTCTTAGCCAATTCACGTCACGTTTACGCCTCTTCCGACATCCCTGATCTAATTCATTCACAGTCCGCTCCATTACGCGGAAAAACACACGCGAATGAGCACAAAACGCAAAAACAACGAACTCCTGTGAAACATGGGACGCACGAACAGAAGCTTATCTGATAACGCCTTTGCCGAAGAAGGCGGCGAATGTAGGGAAGTGGGGGCGAAATCTGTCTTCTCCTTAAAACGTTTGCGACATCTATTGGCGACTCAGATTACCGATGAGTGCGCTGCGGTCGCCTCTACAATGGCGGCTATTGGTTGGACAGTCTCCCATCCATTTACTAATATGGCCATAGTTCACTCAATACTCAACCTTTTTACTTCCATATTTACAGAGTAAATGGAAGTCTTGTGATCGTCCTAAAATCGAGAATCGGAACGGAGCTTCAGAAAAAACTTTTTCTTATACACATTTACTCAGAATCACTTCCCGAACAAGTGTCTGTGTGTCCGTCTGTCCGTCTGTCCGTGTGTCCGTCTGTGGTCTTTTACAAAAATGGCCATAGCTCCCTCAATTCTCAACCTTTTTTCAAATTTCTTGAACTGAAATGTTCGTCTCAGCAAGGCCTAACACCCTGTTTAATCGAAATTTGGATAACGCACAGTACTTCCGATATAATAGCATTTTTAGTGTTTTCTATTTTATTTTTTACCGGCCACAAAAATGAACCGATTTGAGCGTTCTTGGTCTTAAAATCTTTGTTTTACCTTGCAGAATATGTGGATATTTTTTATATTCCAAAAATGTATTGTATTTTTATTTTGGGCGAATTTTAAAATTTCAATAGTGAATTTTTCGATATTTTTGGCCTAAACACCCTTTAAAGCAGTCAAAATATGATCAAATTGTGTCACAGTTCTACGTTTCAAAATATGGAAGTATTGTGTGTTATCTACGCACCACTGGTTTCAAATTTCTTTAACTGAAATGTTTGTCTCGGCAAAACCTAATACCCTGTTTAATCGGAATTTGAATTACTCACAGTACTTCCGACATATTTGCACTTTTAGTGTTTTCTATTTTATTTTTTTCCGGCCACAAAAATGAACCGATTTGACCGTTCTTGGTCTCAAAATCTTCGTTTTACCTTGCAGAATATGTGGATATTTTTTATATTCCAAAAATGGAGCGATTTTTTTTGTTGCGAATTTTAAAATTTGCATAGTGAACTTTTTGATATTTTTGACCTAAACACCCTTAAAAACAGTCAAAGTATGATCAAATTTTGTCAAATATGTACGTTTTAAAATATGGAAGCATTGTGTGTTATCTCCGCACCACTGGTTGTAAATGACCACAGACGGGCACTCAGACACTTGTTTGGGAAGTGATTCTGAGTAAATGTGTATAAGTAAAAGTTTTTTATGAACCTTCGTTTTGATTTTAGGACGATTCCAATACTTCCATTTACTCCGTAAATATGAAAGTAAAAATTTCGAAGGAAACGTGCGATTAACATTTGGATCAATAGATAGAGAAATAGATTGATGCTTTTAATTGCCTCAAAAGCAGTCAGTACATGATTCAATTGTGTCAGAAATGTAGGTACCTACGTATCAAAATATGGAAGCATTGTGTGTTATCTACGCACCATTGGTTTTATACTCATGTATGATTAGTCTAATGAATGGCCCCGTGCGAGAAAATTGAAAATTTTCGTCACCAACATAAACAAAACCAGCGTGATGACATGATCTGAGACCTGTACCCTACTTAGACTTATTATAACAATGTTTTAGTATAAGTCAGTGGGCCTATTTCATTTTTCTTTCGCGTTAACCATACTGAAAAGTACAGAATCACTCGAGCTAGAACATTCTGGAGTTATCAAAGAAAATTCATCAAAAAACTGGTCAATTTCCAAGGGACTGGAGCCGGGGTTGTCCAACCAATACTACTTCCGCCGCTCTGCCGCTAGAGCGCTCATCGTTAATCTGAGTCGCCAATAGGACCCTTGGAAAGCCATTGATTTTTTGATGAATAATCTTTGATAACTCCAGAATGTTCTAGCTCGAGTGATTCTGTACTTTTCCGTATGGAGATTGGTATTGTTAACGCGAAAGAAAAATGAAATAGGCCCTCTGACTTATACTAAAACATTGTTATAATAAGTCAAAGTAGGATACAGGTCTCAGATCATGTCATCACGCTGGTTTTGTTTATTTTGGTGACGAAAATTTGCAATTTTCTCGCACGGGGCCATTCATTAGACTAATCATACATAAGTATAAAACCAGTGGTGCGTAGATAACACACAATACTTTCATATTTTGGATACGTAGGCACCTACATTTTTGACACAATTGAATTATGTTTTGACTGCTTTTGAGGCAAATAAAAGCATCTATCTATTGATCTCTCTATCTATTGATCGAAATGTTAATCGCAGGTTTCCTACTAAATTTTTACTTCCATATTTATTGCGATAGTATTGCAATCGTCCTAAAATCGAAAATCGGAACGAAGCTTCACAAAAAACTTTCACTTATATACATTTACTCAGAATCACTTCCCGAACAAGTATCTGTGTGCCCGACTGTGGTCATTTACAACCAGTGGTGCGTAGATAACACACAATACTTCCATATTTTGAAACGTATATATTTGACAAAATTTGATCATATTTTGACTGTTATCAAGGGTGTTTAGGTCAAAAATATCAAAAAGTTCACTATGCAAATTTTATAATTCGCAAAAAAAATTCGCTACATTTTTGGATTATAAAAAATATCCACATATTCTGCAAGGTAAAACGACGATTTTGAGACCAAGAACGCTCAAATCGGTCCATTTATGTGGCCGGAAAAAAATAAAATAGAAAACACTAAAAATGCAAATATATCAGAAGCACTGTGAGTAATTCAACTTCCGATTAAACAGGGTATTAGGTTTTGCCGAGACAAACATTTTAGTTGAAGAAATTTGAATAAAGGTTGAGCATTGAGTGAGCTATGGCCATATTAGTAAATGGATGAGAGACTGTCCAACCAATAGCCGCCATTGTGGAGGCGACCGCAGCGCACTCATCGGTAATAAACCTACCTACTCCAACTATTTGAACTCTATTTTCTGTGATACCCAGACAGATAAACGACTGTCTAGTGCCCACAGGGTGCCATAGTTCCATTCCTTCCGTTCGAGCGCTGTCCGCGCTGTTCCAGTCCGTACAGCTCGTTGCTAACTGTTCCTTCACACATTCCTTATAGGGATGGGATATCGGAAGAATAATATCGATATCGGTATCAAATGATATATCAAATAAAAATATCGATATCCGATATATATCGGAAGAAAAATATCGATATCCGATATTATCGGCCAAAAATATCGGAACATTATCTTCAGTTTTGATCACCAAACTATTCAGGTTACCTCTTTCACGTTAAATGGCAGAATAATCTTCAATACTTTTATGTGGGGCTGCTATGATCAGATATCAACTGTGAATCTATAATAATAAAAGCAAGTGTTTGTTTGTTGGTTGTCTCCAGCCAAATCTATCGCACGCAGGGACCTGGAACTTTTTACACGGAAACACAAAGAGGCTGGCAACAAGACCTCGAAGCCCAATTTTCAATTTTTGAAAAAAAAATTTTTTTTAAATTTTAAAAAAGTGAATTTAAAAAAAGTGAGTTTTTAAGTTTTAAAAAAGTGAGTTTTAAACGTGAAAAAAAAGTGAATTAAGTGAAAAAAGTGACAACACGGGGACACGGGCGGGTACAGCTATAGCTATGGGGGGAGAGAGAGATTCCTGCGCTATTCACTTATCTGCATTTCCTTATTTTTTTGCACGGGCAACGCCGGGCGGGTACAGCTAGTATAGTATAAACTAAATGAACCTATAAAGTTTATAGGGTCTAAAAGTGTGAACAAGATGCTTGCTGGTCAAAGAAGAAGAAGTACAGACAGAAATCAGAATCTGATACAACAACTAGCCCTCTCTACCTACATCACAACCTTTGACACATATATACGAATACTGATACCATATTCACGTACGGATTTATGATTACCTGTTTTCATTAATAAAATTTGCAAAATCAAGCACGAATTCATTGATTTTTTTGCTCACCTGTTCATAATTTAATACTTGCGCTAGCTACCCATTTCTCAGTTGAGTTTTTAAAAACCGATAATATCGCAAGGAAAATATCGATATTCCGATATTATCGGAATCAAAATATCGATAATGAAATATCGGATATCGCAAGGAAAATATCGATATTCCGATATTATCGATATCGATATCCCATCCCTAATTCCTTATACAGATCAGGTGACATGGATGCTCGCTGCGCTCGCATCTCCAAGACAGAAAAACATCCCTCATCAGTCAAATTCGACACACTCATCAGTCAAACGCTAATCAAGCAAGATATTTTATAGCCTACCTACTTATCCGAGAAAGTGTTGGATACACCAAGGCGTTTAATCCTAAGGCGTATAATGTGGCACAATTCTTGTACACACAAGAAAGAAAATATGAAACACCGGTGTACGCAGACAAGCAAGATCAGAATGTTCGAACTTGTTGACAGCAGCAGAGCGATAAGAACAACCCTCTTTTTTATCACTGCAGACAGGTAGGTAGGCTATAAAATATCTTGCTTGATTAGCGATTGACTGATGAGTGTGTCGAATTGGACTGATGAGGGATGTTTTTCTGCCTTGGAGATGCGAGCGCAGCAAGCATCCAGGTCACCTGATCTGTACAAGGAATGTGTGAAGGAACAGTTGGCAATGAGCGGTACGAACTGGTGGCACAATTTTAAAATTGCCATAAATGTGTTCCTAGAGTCCGAAAATTTAGAAAAGAAACACGCAGAGAGAGGAACAGCGCGGACAGCGCTCGAACGGAAGGAATGGAACTAATGCACCCTGTGGGCACTAGACAGTCGGGACAGATAATGCACCCTGGGTGCAGCACCCAAGTAGTAGTAGATTAGGTAAATCTAGCGGCGTTGTTCCAAGATTTTTCAGGGATGTTTCTTCGTGTATGTTTTTGTGATAACCTCTACAGACCGAGCGTCCATTTAAATGGACATGGCTTTGAATGTCCCTCAGGCCCCAACTATTGAAGATTTAGTTTTTTCCCCCGGTCCTACGTATTTTCCCGATCCTAGGGAACTACGGTAACACGGATTTGCATCGCTCTTATGATATCTTAATCATTTGTTATCAGTTAACATGGAGCCTTAACATAGGCGCTCAATTTTCGGTAGGTTTTAGCGCTTAAATACCATATTTTCAAATAGTTTTGATAAAAACTTGTTGCCAAGGGTCTCCTGAATACGGTGAGTTCATAGAAATTAAAGATACGAGGGAAATTCGTACTGAAATACATTTTTGAGTGTTGTCCATCTAAATGGACGCCAGGACTATGTCCCACCACCGAGTGTCCAATTAAATGGACATCCTCAGGACTTTATCGGGTACCTATGCATATCTGTAAGGTATTTTGTTCATTGTTGTTATTAATTTTGGTACATTCTTTCCAGAAATAATGTACCTATGTACATTATTAGTAGTTTTGTTATTTATGCAGATTTTCTCTGTTTTTACAGATAATTTTTTAAAAATAAGTTAGGCCAAGGCCATCGAAAATTGATCTCATGCATCTCCCAGCTATTGCAAACATGAAATTTTTCATGTTTGCAGTAGCTGGGAGATGCATGAGATCGATTTCAATGGCCTTGGCCCAACTTATTTTTAAAAAAATATCTGTTAAAAGAAATTCAAACCTAGTCAAGGTCCCTATTTAACTGTATTTTACAGTTTCACTATTTTTTAATTCTATTTTTACACTGATACCTCACCAAAAAAACACAAAATGACTACCCATTGTGATCACTCAAGACAAACTAGTGTTCCTATGAACAAAAAAGCTTCAAGTGGTTAAAAAAATCATTATTATTCATAATAATAGATACTTAGGCAACGAAAAGTGAGTAAACTGGGATTTTAAATGCAGCCAACTCGTCAAAAAGGACTGGGGGGATACAGTCCTCATGTCCATTTAAATGGACATTTTGAATTTTTTGACCCAATTAAAATTTTTTTGAAATAACACTTTGTTTGCCTTATTTGGACCCCTAGAAACTCAAAAAAGTCGAAAAATTTGAGGTAACTCTTTTTGTGCAAGCTCAGGTCTGTGGAGGATAAAATCGAGTCAGGGCCCCTGACTCAGGGGATTTCTTGCCCTATCTAGGGGATTTTGGGGCTCACATCAGGAGGATTTCAACAAAGGGACTTGGCAACCTTGTTCCCAATAAATGCCAGTGCGCATGCGGCATGCGTAGAATTTTTCTCTAGTTCGTTTTTTGGGTTCACCAAATTCAAAACTCGAAGATGTCCGACAAAACGGAAAGGTCTAAACGGAACGTTCCTGTACCCTTGCAGAAGTTGCTAGCTATTGACAAAGCCGTCACCCATCAATTTTGCTGCACTGTGGAACGCACCCTGCCTGGCTTGCAGTACAGGAAGCACTACAAACTCCTCGAGGTTTGATACTGAAAGTCTGAGGTCCGGTTTATCAATTCATTCAGAGCTAGATTTATCCAAAGACGCTTGCTTTAACTAACTTCCGGGAAATTTTCGGTATGATGGTCAATGAAGATAATAATATTATTATGCCCTAGGTGGAAAGTAGTGCAAGAATCTTTGAATGAATCTAGCTTTAAACACATTGGTAAACCGGCCCTGAAACCGGCTTTTTTTTTTTGAATACCAGTAGTGCGTACCTACCTACTTAGGTAGCACACAATACTTTGATAATTTTTTCTTTTTAGTTATCCAAATTCGATTAAACAGGCAGTTAGGTCTTGCCGAGACAAATATTTCAGTTCAAGAAATTTGAAAAAAGGTTGAGAATTGAGGGAGTTATGGTCATATATGACCACAGCCGGACACACAGACACTTGTTCAGGAAGTGATTCTGAGTAAATGTGTATAAGAAAAAGTTTTTTCTGAAGCTCCGTTCCGATTCTCGATTTTAGGGTGATTCCAATACTTCCATTTACCCTCTGTAAATACCAGAGTGAAGTTAGCAACGGTCTACTGCGTGTTTCTTTTCTAAATTTTCGGACTCTAGGTACGTCTAGGAACACATTTATGGCAATTTTAAAATTGTGCCACCAGTCATACAGTCCGCACAGCTCGTTGCTAACTGTTCCTTCACACATTCCTTATACAGATCAGGTGACCTGGATGCTCGCTGCGCTCGCATCTCCAAGACAGAAAAACATCCCTCATCAGTCAAATTTGACATACTCATCAGTCGAACGATAATCAAGCAAGATATCTTATAGCCTACCTACTTATCCGAGAAGGTGTTGGATACACCAAGGTGTTTAATCCTAAGACGTACAATGTGACTGGTGGCACAATTCTTGTACAGCCAGAAATGTGTTCCAAGACGTCCCTAGAGATCAATTAGTTAGAAAAGAAACACGCAGTTGACCGTTGCTGAACCATTGCTAACTTCACTAAGCTTCTGTAAATATCTACTCTGTAAATATGGTAGGTGCTCTGTAAATATCTACTCTGTAAATATCTACTACTGTAAATATCTCTGTAAATATTTACCCTCTGTAAATATGGAAGTAATAAGCGCAATTCCCAAGGTCTGAATTCTAAGAAAGTGAGCTTTGTGGGATCATGAAAAAATTATCAACTCATGACGCAACTCAATTTCAATCTTAAGCCATCAAACTAGAATTTATATAATTGATACGGTGGTGGTAATGTGAAGCGCAGGCGGTAATGAGAATTCTTAAAGGTTGCAAGGTTATCTACCTACCTCTCAATCAATTTACTTTTCGAATCAGTCAGGTATGTCTTTATACTCAAAATTTAATCATAGAGGTTCGTAGGAACTTGAAAAACACACTTGACGGAATAAAACCCTGAGTAGGCGGTACCTATTAATATAATTAATGATACAAAAACATTATAAACTCAGTCTTAATTCTGTTTTCCAACCAGTGGAGCGTAGATAACACTCAATGCTCAATATTTTGAAAGGTAAAAAAATGGCACAATTTGATCATATTTTGACTGCGTTTATGGGTGTTTTAGTCAAAGATATCAAAAAATTCATTATTAATATTTTAAAATTCGCCCAAAATAAAAATACGCCTTATTATCGGAATATAAAGAATATCCACTTTTGGTTCATTATTTCCAAATAATGTACCTACCTATGTGATTGGTCAGGCAAAAGTTTTTGCAACACCCCCTGAAAATTTTTTCTTTCACGTTTCAGAGGTTCTAGAACTCGAATCTGCAATGAAATGTTTTGTCCGTCCGCCGTACGCCGTCGGCAGCAAGACGCATTGAAGGAGTGGTCCGATATCAAAAAACGCTGCTAAGTAGATCAGTGGCATGTGCACATTAGTTTTCTGTGTATCCGAAGAGCTCTGCAAATTTTGCACAGGGGTTCATTTTTCGATTGCAAAGACAAACCTAGGGATACTTATATAGGTACTCCTTAAACACGGTATTTAGTTGTTATTATTCAAGAATTTAAGCATAAATTTGTATTTTAGATGGGATTTAGAAAAACTTTTTTTCAACCAGGCGAAAACCAGTGGTGCGTAGATAACACACAATACTTCCATATTTTGAAACGTAAAATTGGGACACAATTTGATCATATTTTGACTGCTTTTAAGGGTGTTTAGGTCAAAAATGTCAAAAAATTCGCTTTGCAAATTTTAAAATTCGCCAAAAAAAAATTCGGTACATTTTTGGAATATAAAAAAATATCCACATATTCTGCAAGGTAAAACGAAGATTTTGAGACCAAGAACGCTCAAATCGGTCCATTTTTGTGGCCGGAAAAAAATAAAATAGAAAACACTAAAAATGCAAATATATCGGAAGTACTGTGCGTTATCCAAATTCCGATTAAACAGGGTGTTAGGGCTTTTCGAGACAAACATTTCAGTTCAAGAAATTTGAAAAAAGGTTGAGAAATGAGGGAGTTATGGCCATTTTTGTAAATGACCACAGACGGACAGACGGACAGACGGACACACGGACACACGGACAGACGGACAGACGGACACACGGACACACGGACACACAGACACTTGTTCGGGAAGTGATTCTGAGTAAATGTGTATAAGAAAAAGTTTTTTCTGAAGCTCCGTTCCGATTCTCGATTTTAGGACGATCACAATACTTCCATTTACTCTGTAAATATGGAAGTAAAAAGCTACACTGCTCACTTAACTATCCCGATAGGTATCTGTCTACCAATCTCTTCAACGCAGCTCATAGTTCAATTTTGTTAAATTCACCATTCAATTTATTCTTATTGAATCTCCTGCCCATATTGCTCAGCGACTTACAGAAGACAAGGATGGTTAGACAACCATATAAGGAATAGGTAATCACCGATCAAGTCAAAATCCGAACCCAAGGCAGGAAGACCAAACTAATCAAACGCTCATCGACCGAAACGATGATAACGACAACCTGAATAATGTACCAGATCGGATTAAAAGAAGGTTCATCTCAGGTTTTGGTGCTCCATTGCTAAACATTGCCGATGAAGGAAGAGAAGATACATGGACAGCCAAATGGAAATGTGTCACTGCCTTGCAAGGAAAACAATATGACATTCCCCGAGGAAACACAGGCCGAAAACTCGTTTCATCTTTGACCTCAGAAATCGAAGGGGTAGTCAATGGTACCCACACGTCAGAAAGAATTTTCGTTCTATGCGCAGCAATTCTTCAACGAAAGAAGCTAGTGAACTCAGCTTCCGACGTCAGTAGATTGATAAAAAGACGGCTAGAACTGAGGGACGAAGGAAAATATAATGAACTAGTTCAAGAGGCCCAGAGATGCGATAGTAAACTGAAAAAAAAACACGCAACGAGCGCCAAATCAGCAACAAAAAGCACGGGTTATGACAAGACTTGTTTCATCAGGACGGCTAAGAGACGCAACACGATGGGTGACTGACCGAGGCGGAGGAGGGGTACTGTCGCCAGAACAAGTAATTGATAGAGGAAAAACCGTACTCAAAGTCTTACAAGACAAACATCCTTCCCAGATGACTCCAAACGATGAGACATTTCTCCCCGACGATCTTCCCGAAATGATGAATGTCAATGTCACATCAGGTCACATAGAGCGGGCAGCCCATCGCCTCAAAGGCAGTGCTGGGCCAAGTGGCACAGATGCTGAACAGTGGAGGAACCTCCTACTTCGATATGGAGTCCACAGTGCACGCCTAAGAGATGCTGTAGCAGCCCTCACTCGCCAGCTAGCAAATGGCATAGTGGAGTGGGACAAAATAAAAGCACTACAGGCAAGGCGAGGCGTGGCGCTTGACAAGAAGCCAGGAGTTCGGCCGATAGGAGTTGGCGAGGTACTCCAAAAAATCTGTGCCAAAACAATGGCCACACTAACGGGGCCTGACCTGACTGAGACATGTGGAGCCGACCAACTGCGCGGAGGACTGAAAGCAGGGATTGAAGGAGCCGTCCACGGCATTGCCAAAATGTTTGAATCAAATAATGACTGTGAAGGGGTGCTACTGATGGACGCAGCGAACGCATTTAATGCAATGAGTCGCCCCTTAGCACTTTGGAATGCAAGGGTATTATGGCCCAGATGTGCACGCTTCCTCTTTAACACATACCGAGGCTTTCCTAAAACTGTGTTCAGACAAAGCTCAGCAGTCGTCCTAAGCAAGGAAGGAACAACACAAGGTGACCCACTTGGCATGCTCATGTACGCTGTCGGTACTCTTCCACTCATCAGGAAACTAAAAAGCCCTGATTGGCACCAAAGTTGGTATGCTGACGACTCAGCCTGTGGCGGCAGCCACCTCAAAACCAAACAATGGCTGGAAAAACTGCAGCAGGAAGGTCCAAAATGGGGCTACTTTCCCGAACCTCGGAAAAGTTATTTAATTGTCAAGCCCGGAAACGAGGAAGAAGCCAAAGAACTATTCCCAGAACTACAGATATTCAGCTCTCACCTTTATCTGGGAGGCTTCATTGGCCCATATGATTCAAGAAGGGATTTCGTAAAAGAGAAGGTTGCAAAATGGGTGGATAACGTAGAGGCTTTTGCAGAATGTGCTCCTCTGACCCCTCAAGCCACATACACCGCTTTTGTGAAATCCCTCCAACGGGAGTGGACATACATGCAGCGAGTAATACACGGGTGTAACACTGAATTTGAGCCACTGAAAAAGACGATGAGGGAAAGATTGACCCCGGCAATTCTAGGATGGTCCCCCTCGACAGTCGAAAACGAGCTCCTCGCCTTACCCGTAAAACTTGGTGGGATGGCAATAGAAAACCCAGTGCAAGTAGCAGAAGAACGATATAACACATCGCAGAGAGCCACTTCGATTCTGACCGAAAGCATCTCCACAGGAGCCACATTCGACATACATGAATACACAAACCATTTAGTTCAAGAACAAACCACAGAGAAACAAGCCCGAGACCTTCGAAACAAGGAGAACAGCGAAGAGATAATGATTACACTAAACCCCGAAATGAGACGAACCCTACAAAGAATCACGTACGGAAATGCGTCTCAATGGCTCACCATCACACCCCTAACAGCCGACAACTTTGACCTCACCCCAACGCCATTTCGAGACGCTCTAAGTATGAGATATTCCAAACCACTACTTGGACTTCGTGGAATTTGCGACCGATGCGGGATGGAGATGGACCTTAACCACGCACTCAATTGCAAAACGGGAGGATTGGTTAAACAAGGACATGACCAAATCCGTGACATAATAGCAGGCCTGGCCAGACAAGTTTACAGAGGTGTCATGGTAGAGCCAATAATGAGAGAGGGGTCTGCAACCGAGCCAGGTCTTTTAGCGGATATCCGGATCCACTGAGTCTGGGATAGGGAGAGGGCGTCCTTCTATGACGTCCACGTGATCAACGCTGACGCCGCTTCCTATTCAACCCGTGACTGGAGTTCGACAGCCAATGAAGCAGCTAAAGCCAAACACAGAAAATACGACACAGCAGCTGAAGACCTACACGGATCTTTCATACCTCTCATCACATCCTGCGAAGGAGTACTTCACACAGAATTCCAAACGTTCTCCAATAAGCTGGTTACGTCGCTCGCTGAAAAATGGGACAAACCTCGGTCATCAATAGCCGGTTTTGTGAGAGCAAAAATCCAACTGGCCATCATCAGAGCAGTGTCGCTCAGACTGAGAGGCTGCAGGAAAATGACTCGCTCAGCAATTGACGACACAAATTCGCAGATCATCCGCGAGGAAGCAGCACTCTGCCTAGAAGATGGAGCCCCAATCTCCACTCAAGATTACTGAGGACAAGTCCAGGCAACCCCATCAGATGAAGGAACCCCACCCCCCAACAACTTTTTACGTTTTTGTTTTTATTCACATTTTTTGTTTTATTTCTTGTTTTCGTTTATTTTGTTTTTGTCTCTATTATGAATAAACTCAAAGTTATTTATTCTTATTCGCCTACATAATTAACAGAATAATAAAAATTAAATTCTCTGAATAATGAAATCAAGAATGCCTCAGAACCATTGTTTGAAGCATGATGTGTCAGAAGCTTGACTCGCTCTCACGTTGCCAAGCGCAACTGGTCTAGTGTGAGTGCGTCACCTTGTTATTGTAATAGGCTAGTGGTCGTAAGTAGATCAATCAACCGTATCTTAGAGCCGAGGCCAAATTCTCAAATTTTTCCGATTTTTATTTTGCTGATTTGTGTAATGCGACTAGATTCTTTGAATTGAAGATATCGGGAGGACAGAAGTTTTTGTGGGCATTCCAACGAGTGGAAAACGATTTTTGTGGCTCTAGTCGTTTTCGAGTTATTAAGAATTGTAAAATTTTAAAAAACTCAAAAAT
Source organism: Nesidiocoris tenuis (assembly GCA_036186465.1). Taxonomy (NCBI): domain Eukaryota; kingdom Metazoa; phylum Arthropoda; class Insecta; order Hemiptera; family Miridae; genus Nesidiocoris; species Nesidiocoris tenuis. Next base: position 38,973,162 of record AP028909.1, read on the forward strand.
GTCTCACAAAAACTGCAATAACTACTAAACGGCTGAAGCTATCGGCGTGGCGATGGTCTCATTCGAATCGGCTTAGAAAAATCTATAGAAAATGATGCCTCACTTGCCTATGTTCCTTTTTTCCTGAAAAGCACGAATTTTTTACCACTTCAACAGCTGTTTTACTGGCCTTAAAATTAAGGTAGGGTTCTGTCGAGACGTTAGGACCAACTAGATACGAACTTGATTTTTGGTAGAAATTTCAAAATTTTTCGATTACTCCTTCCCCCTAAAAAACCCCGGACGGCGGACGGCGTACGGACAAAAATTTTTTATTGCAGATTCGGATTCTACACCCCTTGAAACGTAAACCAACAAATTTTCAGGGGGTGTTAAAAAAATTTTTTCCCGACCGATTACAAAGGTTCATTTCTTAAGAAAAATGAACCAAAACCAGTGGTGCGTAGATAACACACAATACTTCCATATTTTGAAACGTAAAATTGGGACACGATTTGATCATATTTTGACTGCTTTTGAGGGTGTTTAGGCCGAAAATTTCAAAAAATTCACTATTAAAATTCGCCCAAAAGAAAAATACAATGCATTATTGGAATATAAAAAATATCCACATATTCTGCAAGGTAAAACAAAGATTTTAAGACCACGAACGCTCAAATCGGTTCATTTTTGTGGCCGGAAAAAAATAAAATAGAAAACACTAATAATGCAAATATATCGGAAGTACTGTGCGTTATCCAAATTTCGATTAAACAGGGTGTTAGGTCTTGCCGAGACAAACATTTCAGTTCAAGAAATTTGAAAAAAGGTTGAGAATTGATGGAGTTATGGTCATTTTTGTAAATGACCACAGACGAGTGTATACGAAGAACTCTGCAAATTCTGCACAGGGGTTCATTTTTCGATTGCAAAGGCAAACCTTTTGATATATAGGTACTTCTGAAACACGGCATTCAGTTGTTATTATTCTAGAATTTCTGGCAAAACCAGTGGTGCGTAGATAACACACAATACTTCCATATTTTGAAACGTAAAATTTTGACACAATTCGATCATATTTTGACTGCTTTTGAGGGTGTTTAGGTCAAAAATATAAAAAATCCACTATCCAAATTCGATTCGCCCAAAATAAAAAACCGCCACATTTCCGGCTCATAAAAAATATCCACATATTCTGCAAGGTAAAACGAAGATTTGAAGACCAAGAACGCTCAAATCGGTTCATTTTTGTGGCCGGAAAAAAATAAAATAGAAAACACTAAAAATGCAAATATATCGGAAGTACTGTGCGTTATCCAAATTTTGATTAAACGGGGTGTTAGGTCTTGCCGAGACAAACATTTCAGTTCAAGAAATTTGAAAAAAGGTTGAGAAATGAGAGAGTTATGCCCATTTTTGTAAATGACCATAGCCGGACGTAACGGACACACAGACACTTGTTCAGGAAGTGATTCTGAGTAAATGTGTATAAGAAAAAGTTTTTTCTGAAGCTCCGTTCCGATTCTCGATTTTAGGACGATTCCAATACTTCCATTAAATGGAGTAGGTGGAGTAAATTCTAAGTAAGTTCCGAAGTAAGTTCCGTTAGATGGAGTAAATTTTACTCTGTAAATATGGAAGTAAAAACTACATCTCCCACTTTGCTTGATAGAAACCTACCTATCTACCAATCTTATCAACTCAGCCCGACACAAACATTGATGCAGGTGCGCCAAAGTGAACATATCCATAGGATCAGCCAATCAGAGAAAAGGGTCTGTGTGTCTGTCCGTGGGATGGGAAAGAGAATGGTCTGACGTGTGATACAGGCTTCAGTTTGCAAGTTTTTTACAAGTGGTGTGAATTAAGCGACTCTTTATATTTTCATTGGAACTGCGCCAAGTTTTTGTGTTTCGAATATGTCCAAAGTAGAAAAGCCGTAGAAATGGTAAGGATCCTATCCTCTTCTACAGCTTTTCTCCTTTGGACGGCAGGTATGCGTAACCACAGGCACGATATCATGGTATGTATCAAATTGAAGTTGCGTGTCCAACAATGTTGTGCATTTAGCCTCCAAAAACTCCCTGATATTTAAGTTGCCTAGGTTCACTTGTCACTTGCAGACAATTACCTTATACTTATTTATGAATTTCAACCAACGAACGAAATTCTGAAATTCAGTATTCTGTTATTTTACAGTATTCGTGCCACGCCCTGCCATGGTTTTTCTGTAGTATAGCCGCTCTATGGCTTTTGTGGAATGAAGAGTTATTTCAGACGCAGGTCAACCTCCTATTTGGTAAATTTCCGATCTCGTTTTTGTGTTTATTCAACTCTTGCTACTGTTGATCTTGTACGTTATCAGCTGGGAGCTGATTTTCAGCCTCTAAAAAATAAGGCTTCCTTGAACGCTCAGATTTCAGGGATAATTAAGGCCAGTTTATCAATTTATTTGAACATTATGTGAAAAATATTGATAAGGATTTGAATATGACATGGAAAATCAAATGCCAAGGATCGATACTGATACAATATCAAATACAACTAGTGATGTGGCGATAACAAACCATGCTTTCATATTTTGATACGTGCATTTATGACACAATTTGATTATATTTTGACTACTTTGGAGGCAGTTTGGATAACGAATGTCAAGTAAAATCGAAATACGTCAAGTGAGGGGTCTAGATTCAAAACTGGCAATCTCCACTTTTTTCACAAAACGAGTTAGAGGTGGGACTTCGCAGTTGAAAGTATCCCCGATCGAGCTGCTGAGGTATTTAGAGTCAAAACTTTCAATCTCCCGCTTTAAATCAAAGACCAATATGACAGTTTGTTTTAAAACTTGCAATCCTCACCGCGCCGTGAGGTTCAAAAGAGACAATCTCCACTTCAGCCAATCAGAGGCCCGCTCGACCCGCTTGTTTAAGCGTTGCCATTGCCGTCTTTTAGTTCAAAACAAGCAATCTTCGAATAAGTTTTAATTCAAAAGTAGCAATCTCCTTTGATTCAAGTTCAAAAGTAGCAATTCAAGAACAAAACATGCAATCTCCATTTTTGCTAATGCAATTACAAAAATTAGGGGCTTTTTGGAGGGGAAAAATATATTCAGGCCTCAAATATTGCTTAGAACTACGTTTTTAAAAAACAGAGCGTTAAAATCTGAATGGGTAAACGAAATATCAATAAATCACGCTTCCCCAAAAGTTACCTCGAGTGGAGATTGCCAGTTTTGAATCTAGACCCCTCAAGTTCTCGCAAAAGCAAAAGAATCCACATATTCTGCAAGGTGAAACAAGGATTTATCGACCAAGAACGCCCCAATCGGTTCATTGTTGTGGCCTGAAAAAAAGTAAAATAGAAAGCACAGCGTATACTGTGGGGGAAGTATATTATACTGTGGTTTGAGGGTGTTAAGCTGGATTCACATGTGGGTTTTTCTCTGCGTCCTGCATTCTGCGTAATGAGATCTGAGTGGCTGCCAGTTTTACGCGCGCGCACTTTACCACGTAACTTTACCTGGCAGCCAATCAGATCTCATTACGCCGAACGCAGGACGCAGAGAAAAACGCACATGTGAATCCAGCTTTAGACCTTGCAGAGAAAACATTACAATTTAAGAAATTTGAAAAAACGATGCAAAGTCGGTAACATGGGTACATTATTCATCTGGGTATCACAGAAAATAAAGTTCAAATTGTTGGAGTAGGTAGGTTCATCATAGTATTGTAGGAGTCATAATTTGTATACAAATATAAACCAGCGGTGCGTAGATAACACACAATACTTCCGTATTTTGAAACGTAAAATTGTGACACAATTCGACCATATTTTGACTGCTTTTAAGGGTGTTTAGGCCAATAATATCAAAAAATTCACTATTAAAATTTTAAAATTCGCCCAAAATGAAAAAACGCCACATTCTCGGAGTGTAAAAAATATCCACATATTCTGCAAGGTAAAACAAAGATTTTAAGACCAAGAACGCTCAAATCGGTTCATTTTTGTGGGCGGAAAAAAATAAAATAGAAAACACTAAAAATGCAAATATATCGGAAGTACTGTGCGTTATTCTGGGTTGCCTACTTCTCAAAACTCGGATTGGAGGCAACTTGGCAAATCAGGCGTCCATAGATTGCATGGCAAACGAATTGGGCAGTATTGATTCTACACCGTCGATATAGAGTCTAAATGTTATACGGTTGATTCCCAAATAACTGTCAATTTTCAATTTGGAAAAAAATTAAAATTTCACCTCTTTGAAAAATCTTGAAAAAATTCCTGCATGCTCCCAGGACCTTATTAAGATTGAAAAAGAAATCGAGAAAAATATCAAAATCACAATCTTCGAGTTTTTAATTGAATTTGAAAATTTAGAATCCATGGAGGGTTACACCATTGGCGTGTACAGAATTATTGGCATTGCTACCAAGAAATAAGCAGCAAATTTAATAGGTAATCCTAACCTTCAAAAGAGTCTAGCCTCAAAATTTCAGGTCAAATCGATCAGAATCAGGTCAAAGTTATTAACGTTCCATGGTCGGTTTATGGTCAACTGTAAAGGCCGGAATATACGGGGACATTTATTGCAGTTGAGCGAGAGCTAGAGTCCCGAGAGAAGTGTGGATGGCCCGAAGAGTAGTTGCGAGAGCAGTCTCGTGGTGCTCTCGGGCTCTCGCGTTCCCCCTTCCCTCTCGACGTGCAGACGGCACTGCAACCGATCTCGGAATCAGTCTCGAGAAGTTTCACCTGTGGGAAACAAGTTGCGAGAGCGATAGCGAATTCGGGTCGACGGTGGGGAAGGATTCGGAAGAAAGGGTAGTGTAGACACACACGCAACTGCTCTCGCAATCACGAGCGAGAGCAGCTGCGAGAGCGGTCTCAGAAACTCTAGCGCTCTCAGGCCTCGTGGTGTAGACGCGGCTGACACTGCTCTACGCAATCAGTGTCGCTCTAGCTCTCTCCGTGTAGACCTCCGTAATCAATTGTAACCCTCCATGGGTATAAACTAAAATGTGGAGGTTACAGGTTTTGGAGCATGGAGGGTTAAATTTCAACTTTGCTCCTTAATTATAAATCAGGATTGAAAGATTATTGAATGAAATTGTTATGGGACGTTGGGTTGACAGAGAACTTTGATATTCTATAGGGGGGAAGGAGGAGAGTTGATTGAAAAAATTATGAGATACTCCATGGATGCTACACTCGAAAACATACGGTCACGCAAACCACACCTTCTTCGTCCAAAGCCACGAATCAGCAGGCTGGAAGTGGAAAGGGGAAGCGGTAGTGGGTCGACCAGGGTTGCCAGCTACTTTCTACCCTACTCCCATCAAAATATCCCGACATGGGAAAGGTGTACCGTTCTTTCAAAAAACACTGACTTTGTGAGATCACTGACGGCACACTGCGCGGGTTTTTGAGCTGAAATCTTCATCACACATTCCTCCACAATCTCTTACCACGAAACAGTCGCCTTTTTGTTTCTAGCATGTCATAGGACATTTCCAGGAATTTTTAAGTTAGAAAATCGTGGGCGGGGACAGCCGTGGAGCGTTACCCAATTAGTATGTTTGCGTTGGGTTTCACCTCTGAACCAACAGGTAGCGTTCTTATTTCATGGGGAACTAACAGAACACCCCTATTATTTACTGGTAAAAATTGGAAAAAAATTCAAACATGTCTGAGTAGGGTGTTACTGCCCGGGGACAAGAAATTGACAGTTATTTGGGAATCAACCATACGTATCAAGAAGATAAATAAAGCGCCAAAATGGTTGAATTGTTCAAATTAGACCACCATTGGAACAGGAGCACCCCTTGAGACCCAGTGTCCAGCATAGTGGACACTCCCCAATTTCTAAACGTTTGGGGTTAGGTCGATGAAATTTAAATCGTACGCTATTTAGACCAGTAGGAGGCTGCGTGCAAAATTACGAATTTTTTGGTTCAATAGAAATTGAGCAGGATTGAAAGGAATAATATAAAATTCTTTTTTAAGGGTCAAAATTTTTTAAACTTCAAAAACCACTCTTCAAACCAGGTTTTGGCCACTAAAATCCAACCAATTGTTCATTTGACTTGCAGGGAGTGAAAAAGGTGTAAAAACCTTGAAGGAATCCAATAAGCTGAAATAATTCAAAATCGGTTCAGTAGAACTCCGTCAAAGCGGCATGCCTGAACGAGAAAAAGAGAAATCGCATTAAGCAATTCGAGTCAAAACGATTTAAAACAAATTTTCTGGAAAAAACAACCTCATAATATTTTTCGCTCGATTTACCACCTCATGGTATGGAAACCCGGGAAAAATTCTAAAAAAATGTAAACACTCGGCATAGATGTTTCAGTTCACGGTTAACGATACCTAAATATTGTAGTTTTATCTAGGTATGTCAAGAATTTTTACCGAGGGACCTACTCACCCAATTATGCATAGATCCAGTTTTCAACGTGGTGTGCAAAAATCAACCCATGTGCAGAGACGCAAGCCGCGAGAAGAATAAGTGTCTGTTCGATTGAACCAACCCTGGGCAAGCCAATTCACCCAATCACATGGCTTGAATTTGTTTGGCGTCAGCAGTTACTTGCCCAGGACTGGCCTCATCGAACAGACCCTAAGCTAACCCCAGAGTAACAATTTGCAGTGTTTTCCAATTCCAGTGGGCCCAAACCCGGAGATAACCCAAAGAGATTGATACCCTGTACAAAAGGCAACATTGCTTTTCTGTTAAAGGTCTGACTTTGGACTGCATATTGATAGCGCTAACAAAAGCGGCTGTGCGTAGGCGCCGACCTTTCAACAACGATGACGACATGTTACTCACGGTTGGTGCTGACGCATATTCATTCCCGTCTGGACACGTCTCCAGGGCCATCATGGTGTTGTATTTCACCAGTCAGATCATCAAATCCAACTTCTTTCTATGCCTGTTCCTGGCCATCTGGGCGTTCTCCGTTTCGGTGTCGCGCATACTCCTCAAACGGCATCATCTCCTGGACGTGGCTGGCGGAGTGGTCTTCGGTTTTGTCGAGGGTTGGCTTATTTCGCATCTGTGGCTCTCCAAGGCCACGGCCCTTTGGCTCGTTCAGTATTTGAGCGACGAGGCTCTCAATTTGGAGGGTCTACAGGACGACGTTGATCCTATTGACTGAAATTGACATCAAAGTTGTGATGTTTGTGCGTCCCCTGCCTCCGATTCTATCTTCTGAATATGCTGCTATATTATACCTGGGTAGTCAGCTTAAGTATTTGTCCTTTGAATAACAAACTATTCCATTCTTATGAAAATCAATTTTTCCCGAACTCTACTGATATTTCAGGCTCATTTTTGTAAATGGTTTCCCAATAGGCAATAGAGAACCAGCTTCATTAAGTAAGTAGGCACTTAATTTTACCCAAATGATCGAATTAGTTGATACCTAGGGAGTTTTTGGCCAAATATTTCGTTCAGCTACTTTGTATTGAACCAATGATCCAATTTTGACGAAACTAACTCTTGAACGTTGAGGTTTGCTCCAACTTGAGGCGTATCCCACGGGCCCATTAGTATCACAAAAAGGTCCAAATTAGTATGGTCAATTTTCAAAAAAAAACGCAAAAACTCAATTTGAAGGTGATGTCGTGGGTTTAGAATTTTTGAGCATTTTTCCCTGGTTTCTCGCTTGAATTACCATAAGAAAGGAGTTTATTCCCGAAATATTTTGAAAAATTCGTTTCAAGTCGTTCTGGCTTGAATTTCCGGCTGCGATTTCTCCCTTTTCACGTTTTTACTTCCATATTTACAGAATAAATGGAAGTATTGTGATCGTCCTAAAATCGAGAATCGGAACGGAGCTTCAGAAAAAACTTTTTCTTATACACATTCACTCAGAATCACTTCCTAAACAAGTGTCTGTGTGTCCGTCTGTGGTCATTTACAACCAGTGGTGCGTAGATAACACACAATACTTCCATATTACTTCCATATTTACAGAGTAAATGGAAGTATTGTGATCGTCCTAAAATCGAGAATCGGAACGGAGCTTCAGAAAAAACTTTTTCTTATACACATTTACTCAGAATCACTTCCCGAACAAGTGTCTGTGTGTCCGTGTGTCCGTCTGTCTGTCTGTCCGTCTGTCCGTCTGTGGTCATTTACAAAAATGGCCATAACTCCCTCATTTCTCAACCTTTTTTCAAATTTCTTGAACTGAAATGTTTGTCTCGGCAAGACCTAACACCCTGTTTAATCGGAATTTGGATAACGCACAGTACTTCCGATATATTTGCATTTTTAGTGTTTTCTATTTTATTTTTTTCCGGCCACAAAAATGAACCGATTTGAGCGTTCTTGGTCTTAAAATATTTGTTTTACCTTGCAGAATATGTGGATATTTTTTACATTCCGAAAATGTGGCGTTTTTTCATTTTGGGTGAATTTTAAAATTTTAATAGTGAATTTTTCGATATTTTTGGCCTAAACACCCTTAAAAGCAGTCAAAAAATGATCAAATTGTGTCTCAATTTCACGTTTCAAAATATGGAAGTATTGTGTGTTATCTACGCACCACTGGTTTTGGAACGTAAAACTGTGACACAATTTGATCATATTTTGACTGCTTTTAAGGGTGTTTAGGTCAAAAATATCAAAAAATTCACTATTCAAATTTCAAAATTCGCCCAAAATAAAAAAACGCCAGTTTTTCGGTACATAAAAAATATCCACATATTCTGTAAGGTAAAAGAAAGATTTTAAGACCAAGAACGCTCAAATCGGTTCATTTTTGTGGCCGGAAAAAAATAAAATAGAAAACACTAAAAATGCAAATATATCGGAAGTACTGTGCGTTATCCAAATTCCGATTAAACAGGGTGTTAGGTCTTGCCGAGACAAACATTTCAGTTCAAGAAATTTGAAAAAAGGTTAAGAAATGAGGGAGTTATGGCCATTTTTGTGAATGACCACAGACGGACACACCCACACACGGACACTTGTTCAGGAAGTGATTCTGAGTAAATGTGTATAAGAAAAAGTTTTTTCTGAAGCTCCGTTCCGATTCTCGATTTTAGGACGATCACAATACTTTCATTTACTCTGTAAATATGGAAGTAATATCCACATATTGTGCAAGATAAAACAAAGATTTTAAGACCAAGAACGCTCAAATCGGTCAATTTTTGTAGCCGGAAAAAAATAAAGTAGAAAACACTAAAAACTCAATTATATCGGAAGTACTGTGCGTTATCCAAATTTCGATTATACAGGGTGTTAGGTCTTGGCGAGACAAACATTTCAGTTCAAGAAATTTGAAAAAAGGTTGAGAATTGAGGGAGTTATGGTCCTTTTTGTAAATGACCACAGACGAATAGACGGACACAACGGACACACAGACACTTGTTCAGGAAGTGATTCTGAGTAAATGTGTTTAAGAAAAAGTTTTTTTTTAAAACTCCGTTTCAATTCTCGATTTTAGGACGATTCCAATACTTCCATTTACTCTGTAAATATGGAAGTAAAAAGCTGTAGAACAGGAGTTGGACCGACTTGTTACAAGGGGAATCATTGAGCCTGTCGACCCATCAAATACAGAAATCGTATGGGCATCTCCAATAGTAATCGCGCCAAAAGCTAATGGTAAGATTAGATTATGCGCAGACTTCAAAGTCTCAGTAAATAAATACATAATGGAGCACAGACACCCAATGCCTACACTGACGAAGTCCGCGCTCAGATTTCTGGTGGAGAACAATTCTCTGTTGTCGATTTGAAAGACGCGTACTTTCAGATGGAAGTAGCAGATGATTAAAAAAAAGTACCTTGTCACAAAGGATTTTACCAATACAAGTGAATGCCTTTTGGGATTAGTTCGGCCCCAGCAAAGTTTCAAAAGACCATGGACTGGATTTTTCGGGGTATTGATGGTGTTATTTGCTATTTAAACGACATTGTAGTAACTGGAAAGAATCGGGAGGAACACATACTGCGAGTAGAAAAAGTTCTAAGGCGTCTTCAAGATTCAGGACTTTGAGTAAATTTGGAAAAAAGTAAATGGCTACAAAATTCTGTCGTTTACCTAGGTCATCGTTTTGACAGAGAAGGAGTCCACCCAACGGAAGACCCACATCAAAGCAATTCAGGATATGAAAGAACCTACTAATGTCAAGGAGCTTCGATCTTTCTTAGGCTGCATAGTAAATTACTATCAAAAATGTATCAAAAATCTCCAGGGAAACTGCGCTCATCTTCATGAATTATTACAAAAAGGAGTGGAATTGGACTGGAAAACACAGCGAAACAATTCAAATGCTGAAACAGATCTAGAGCTCTAAAAACACCCTAGGTAGGTTTATCATCACCATCATATAGGAGTCTAAATTTGTATACAAATAGAAAAATGTGCCACAAATGATATGATGATAAACCTACCTACTCCAAATATTTGAACTTCATTTTCTGTGATATCCAGACAAATAATGTACCCATGTCACTAATCTACTTAGCAGCGTTTTTTATGTTTCTGAGGGTCTAGAACACAAATCTGTTCTAGATTTTATCTACTTATACACCGTCAGCAACAGAACGCATGACAGGAGTCGCCTGCTCTTGAACAAAATGTGAGCGTGTACCTATCCCTTGATGTGCACCTCCTCAGCATAAGAGAACCTGCTAGATTCCCGTCCTCAGACAAAATTCAGTGAAGAATCCGCTGTGGAAGTAGGTTGCAGTAGAAAGCGGTTACCCTGAGTAAAACTGGCACACAACAAATGCCAAATCCAAGTCCAAACCAATTAAATTCGTCCTACCCAAGATTTGGCGTTTGTTATGAGCCATTGTTATCACCATGGCGTGACGTCACACTTCCTTAGCGTATCGAGGAATATAATTTAGGTTTTTCTTCAGCCACTATTGACTGAATAGTGATATAAGGTCAGGATCAGTGAGTGGACCGGGGGGAAACAGAATTTGGACCTTAACTTGGTTCGTCCAAAAAATGATACAACAAAATTTGTTTCATCATTTAATGATTTTTTCAACGACATTCAAGTGCAGAACATAGACAATCGCCAAAATTGAAAGTCAGTTGAACACTTACAGTATATGTAGTTCACTATCCCATGTACTAATGAATATTGCATCAGTTCGGAAACAGCGTTGAAAATGTAAATAGGTTATGCGTCATCACGCTTTGGGTAGTACTGCTTAAATTTTGAGGCAGCTTCAGCGGCCAGTTCAGGTGATGATGCGGCCAGCATACGACAGCTCATCAGGTCGATGGGACCACCTGAGGAAAATCAAACCAGTGGTGGGTAGATAACAATCAATACTTCCATATTTTGAAACGTAAAATTGTGACACAAAATGACGATTTAAAATTCGCCCAAGAAAAAGTACGCCACATCATCGGAATATAAAAAATATCCACACATTCTGCAAAGTAAAAAAAAATCTTTAGGACCAAGAACGATCAAATCGGTTCATATTTGTGGCTGGAAAAAATATTGTAGAAAACATTAAAAACGCAAATATATCGGAAGTACTGAGTGTTATTCAAATTCCTATTAAACAGGGTGTTAGGTCTTGACGAGACAAAAATTTCAGTTCAAGAAATTTGAAAAAAGGTTGAGAATTGAGGGAGCTATGGTCATTTTTACTTCCATATTTACAGAGTAAATGGAAGTATTGGAATCGTCCTAAAATCGAGAATCGGAACGGAGCTTCAGAAAAAACTTTTTCTAATACACATTTACTCAGAATCACTTCCTGAACAAGTGTCTGTGCGTCTGTGAGTCCGTAAGTCAGACAGGGCGTCTGCCCTTCTGTATTCATTTACAACCAGCGGTGCGTAGATAACACACAATACTTCCATATTTTGAAACGTAAAATTGTGACACAATTTGATCATATTTTATCTGCTTTTAAGGGTGTTTAGGCCAAAAACATCATAAAATTCACTATCAAAATTTTAAAATTCGCCCAAAATAAAACCAGTGGTGCGTAGATAACACACAATACTTCCATATATTGAAACGTAAAATTGGGACACAATTTGATCATATTTTGACTGCTTTTAAGGGTGTTTAGGTCAAAAATCTCAAAAAAAATTCACCATTAAAATTTCTAAATTCGCCCAAAATAAAAAAACGCCAGTTTTTCGGAACATAAAAAATATCCACATATTCTGCAAGGTAAAACCAAGATTTTAAGACCAAGAACGCTCAAATCGGTTCATTTTTGCGGCCGGAAAAAAATAAAATAGAAAACACTAAAAATGCAAATATCTCGGAAGTACTGTGCGTTATCCAAATTCCGATTAAACAGGGTGTTAGGTCTTGCCGAGACAAACATTTCAGTTCAAGAAATTTGAAAAAAGGTTGAGAAATGAGGGAGTTATGGCCATTTTTGTAAATGACCACAGACGGACTAACGGACACACGGACACTTGTTCAGGAAGTGATTCTGAGTAAATGTGTATAAGAAAAAGTTTTTTCTGAAGCTCCGTTCCGATTCTCGATTTTAGGACGATCACAATACTTCCATTTACTCTGTAAATATGGAAGTAAAAATTCACGATTCAAATTTTAAAATTCGCCCAAAATAAAACACCGCTACATTTTCGGCATATAAAAAATATCCACATATTCTGCAAGGTAAAACGAAGATTTGAAAACGAGCGTTTAGCAAATTTTCCTGTGACGTGCACCTCCTATAAGGGAATCCTCTACAGTAACTCTAGACTACATAAAAACGATCAAAATTTGATCTCAAAAGCAGTTTTTTTGGGTTTTCCGAGCCCTTAACATTTTTTGATCGGATTCCCCTGACCAGTGGCGGCTCCTGCCCTTAAACCCAGGGGTTGCACTTAGGCCATAAGATAATATATTATTCTAGTGAAAAAAAAAATAATAATAATAATATAGGTATTATGGAACAATCGCGAAGGGAATATGTTATCATAAACAGTCAGTTGGTCTCAGCCAAATATCAATTTCAACTAAGTAAATGCAAATTAATAGGAAAGTTTTGCACACTTTCACGTCTCATTATTATAAAACCAGTGGTGCGTAGATAACACACAATACTTCCATATTTTGAAACGTAAAATTGTGACGCAATTTGATCATATTTTGACTGCTTTTGTAAGTGTTTAGGTCAAAAATATCAAAAAATTCAGTATTAAAATTTTAAAATTCGCCCAAAATGAAAAAACGCCACATTTTCGGAATGTAAAAAATATCCACATATTCTGCAAGGTAAAACAAAGATTTTAAGACCAAGAACGCTCAAATCGGTTCATTTTTGCGGCCGGAAAAAAATAAAATAGAAAACACTAAAAATGCAAATATCTCGGAAGTACTGTGCGTTATCCAAATTCCGATTAAACAGGGTGTTAGGTCTTGCCGAGACAAACATTTCAGTTCAAGAAATTTGAAAAAAGGTTGAGAAATGAGGGAGTTATGGCCATTTTTGTAAATGACCACAGACGGACAGACGGACACACGGACAGACGGACACACGGACACACAGACACTTGTTCGGGAAGTGATTCTGAGTAAATGTGTATAAGAAAAAGTTTTTTCTGAAGCTCCGTTCCGATTCTCGATTTTAGGACGATCACAATACTTCCATTTACTCTGTAAATATGGAAGTAATGAACACCAAAAAACGTTCACTAGTGATAACAGAAGAATTTTAAGATGATTACCATCTATCAATTTTCAGAAACCCTATTTTGTAAAAGTTGAAATTGAAGTACATAAGTATTGTCGGTTGTATTTCCGAGGCGTGGAGCGATTTTTAGCTTTTACCTTTCTGTAAAAGTCCTTTCAGTGCAGTTGAGTAGCGGCCGGGTTTCCGGATTGCTATTTTCTCCTCCAAAGTAAACTTGGAAAAATTCCATTGAACTACCTTCACGTCATTCATTTTTATTAAGTATGCCACAGAAGAAAAACACCGCGATTTTTACTTCCATATTTACGGAGTAAATGGAAGTATTGTGATCGTCCTAAAATCGAGAATCGGAACGGAGCTTCAGAAAAAACTTTTTCTTATACACATTTACTCAGAATCACTTCCCGAACAAGTGTCTGTGTGCCCGTCTGTCCGTCTGTGGTCATTTACAAAAATGGCCATAACTCCCTCATTTTTCAACCTTTTTTCAAATTTCTTGAACTGAAATGTTTGTCTCGGCAAGACCTAACACCCTGTTTAATCGGAATTTGGATAACGCACAGTACTTCCGAGATATTTTCATTTTTAGTGTTTTCTATTTTATTTTTTTCCGGCCGCAAAAATGAACCGATTTGAGCGTTCTTGGTCTCAAAATCTTCGTTTTACCTTGCAGAATATGTGGATATTTTTTATATTCCAAAAATGTAGCGAATTTTTTTTTGGCGAATTTTAAAATTTGCATAACGAATTTTGTGACATTTTTGACCTAAGCACCCTTAAAAACAGTCAAAATATGATCAAATTTTTTTAAATATGTACGTTTCAAAACATGGAAGTATTGTGTGTCATCTACGCACCACTGGTTACTAAATCATATCAGTTTTTGAACTGATAAGATAAGATTACCTCGATTAGACCGCATTCGACCGCAGATTCGATCGCATTCGACCGGTGGTGCATTGAGATGCTCTGCGCCTGGACCCTACGGTGAGGCATTGGCTGGCACACTCATACTTCAAAAAAAACACTACCACTAAGACCGTGGTCTCCCGTAAGCGCCAACCTTTCTCGTGCATTCCTAGTTCGTGCACGATCCGCCATACAGAAAGCGCTAGTCCTATCCGTCGGTGATCCTGAGGCTTTGCCAATGACGTTGTTGTTGTTACTTCCATATTTACAGAGTAAATGGAAGTATTGTGATCGTCCTAAAATCGAGAATCGGAACGGAGCTTCAGAAAAAACTTTTTCTTATGCACATTTACTCAGAATCACTTCCTGAACAAGTGTCTGTGTGTCCGTTACGTCCGTCTGTCCGTCTGTCTGTCTGTCCGTCTGTCCGTCTGTCCGTCTGTCCGTCTGTGGTCATTTACAAAGATGGCCATAACTCCCTCATTTCTCAACCTTTTTTCAAATTTCTTGAACTGAAATGATTGTCTTGGCAAGACCTAACACCCTGTTTAATCGGAATTTGGATAACGCACAGTACTTCCGATATATTTGCATTTTTAGTGTTTTCTATTTTATTTTTTTCCGGCCACAAAAATGAACCGATTTGAGCGTTCTTGGTCTTAAAATCTTTGTTTTACCTTGCAGAATATGTGGATATTTTTTATATTAGAATAATGCATTGTATTTTTATTTTGGGCGAATTTTAAAATTTTAATAGTGAATTTTTCGATATTTTTGGCCTAAACACCCTTAGAAGCAGTCAAAATATGATCAAATTGGGTCACAATTTTACGTTTCAAAATATGGAAGTATTGTGTGTTATCTACGCACCACTGGTTTTTCAGAGAGGATTGTGAAGAGTTGAGAGTCGTGTGGCAGTGATAATGATATTATTAAGGTAGGTCACTGTTTTTACTTCCATATTTACAGAGTAAATGGAAGTATTGTGATCGTCCTAAAATTGAGAATCGGAACGGAGCTTCAGAAAAAACTTTTTCTTATACACATTTACTCAGAATCACTTCCTGATTAAGTGTCTGTGTGTCCGTTACGTCCGTCTGTCTGTCTGTCCGTCTGTCCGTCTGTCCGTCTGTGGTCATTTACAAAAATGGCCATAACTCCCTCATTTCTCAACCTTTTTTCAAATTTCTTGAACTGAAATGTTTGTCTCGGCAAGACCTAACACCCTGTTTAATCGGAATTTGGATAACGCACAGTACTTCCGAGATATTTGCATTTTTAGTGTTTTCTATTTTATTTTTTTCCGGGCACAAAAATGAACCGATTTGAGCGTTCTTGGTCTTAAAATCTTTGTTTTACCTTGCAGAATATGTGGATATTTTTTACATTCCGAAAATGTGGCGTTTTTTATTTTGGGCGAATTTTAAAATTTTAATAGTGAATTTTTCGATATTTTTGGCCTAAACACCCTTAAAAGCAGTCATAATATGATCAAATCGTGTCACAATTTTACGTTTCAAAATATGGAAGTATTGTGTGTTATCTACGCACCACTGGTTTCTTTCTCATTTTGGCCAGGGGGTGCCCATGCTCCTCTGCTTCTGCCAGGAGCCGCCCCTGCCCCTGACAATATGCCTCAACTCCTACTTGGCCAAAAATGTCGTCCAGCCACTTCGTATTGAACCACTGATCCGATTTTGACTAAATCAGTCTTGAAAGTTGTGGTTTGCTCCAACTTGATGCATATTGTCCGGGCAATCCGATCTGAGAAGGTTGAGGGGTCCAAATCGGCATTAGTATGGACCATTTTTGAAAAAACACAAAAACTCAATTTTGAAGGTGATGCCGTGGGTTTAGAATTTTTGAGTATGTTTCCCGGGTTTCTCGCCTCATTTACCTTAGGATAAGGGGTTTCTTTAGATATTGACTATGAAACATGAAATTCGGCATTTTTTTGAGATTTTGGTCACCAGGGTCAATTCTGGGGAAGTGATGAGGCCAAAATCGGTTTTTTTTTCGCAATTTTCTTGATTTTATGGCCTAAGCACCTATGGGGTAAGCAAAAACGTGATGCAGAAGAAAACGTCGGGTGATAAATTTCTTATCAGATGCATTCCCACCCTTGATAACAACTTTTTATCCGAGGGCGTCGGTTTATAGGCTTGGAACCGCAAATCTGCGATTCGGGCTATTAGAAAGTGAATTAGAATTTGAGATTAGCCAGTCTCGCATATTAATAGGGTGGACAGTTTAATTAAGAGAATTTAAAGAGCTGTGCGGTGAATAGATGCGATCCCGAGTCAGGCCTTCTCGGAAATCTGAGGTATCAATACCGTATATAAGGGACCTGCAGGGACCTGGTTTGCGTCCAGGTATAAGGGATTGGGGAGCGGCATTGTCCCCTCGTGATGAGACCTCGTCAACGGGTCTTGTTTAGTCGCTCAGTGTTTTTACTTCCATATTTACAGAGTAAATGGAAGTATTGGAATCGTCCTAAAATCGAGGATCGGAACGGAGCTTCAGAAAATACTTTTTCTTATACACATTTACTCAGAATCACTTCCTGAACAAGTGTCTGTGTGTCCGTTACTTCCGTTACGTCCGTCTGTCCGTCTGTGGTCATTCACAAAAATGGCCATAACTCCCTCATTTCTCAACCTTTTTTCAAATTTCTTGGACTGAAATGTTTGTCTCGGCAAGACCTAACACCCTGTTTAATCGGAATTTGGATAACGCACAGTACTTCCGATATATTTGCATTTTTAGTGTTTTCTATTTTATTTTTTTCCGGCCACAAAAATGAACCGATTTGAGCGTTCTTGGTCTTAAAATCTTTGTTTTACCTTGCAGAATATGTGGATATTTTTTACATTCCGAAAATGTGGCGTTTTTTCATTTTGGGCGAATTTTAAAATTTTAATACTGAATTTTTTGATATTTTTGGCCTAAACACCCTTAAAAGCAGTCAAAATATGATCAAATTATGTCACAATTTTACTTTCCAAAAGATGGAAGTATTGTGTGTTATCTACGCACCACTGGTTTTTTCTTTTTATACCTATTTATTCATCATTGTGAACAAGTACCATTTAAGCATCATTGAACCCACCATTGACCATTGCTTCACAAATGAGGAGTGATCTATCAAAAGGGAACATATCCATTCCCCATAATTATTCAGGAGGGGAGTAAAACCAATTGCGCTACCTCTAGTACAGTTTTATTACTTCCATATTTACAGAGTAAATGGAAGTATTGTGATCGTCCTAAAATCGAGAATCGGAACGGAGCTTCAGAAAAAACTTTTTCTCATACACATTTACTCAGAATCACTTCCTGAACAAGTGTCTGTGTGTCCGTTAGGGTGGAGCGAAAATCAAAATGTATTTTTTACTTCCATATTTACAGAGTAAATGGAAGTATTGTGATCGTCCTAAAATCGAGAATCGGAACTGAGCTTCAGAAAAAACTTTTTCTTATACACATTTACTCAGATCACTTCCTGAACAAGTGTCTGTGTGTCCGTCTGTCCGTCTGTGTGTCTGTCCGTCTGTCTGTCTGTCCGTCTGTCCGTCTGTGGTCATTTACAAAAATGGCCATAACTCCCTCATTTCTCAACCTTTTTTCAAATTTCTTGAACTGAAATGTTTGTCTCGGCAAGACCTAACACCCTGTTTAATCGGAATTTGGATAACGCACAGTACTTCCGAGATATTTGCATTTTTAGTGTTTTCTATTTTATTTTTTTCCGGCCGCAAAAATGAACCGATTTGAGCGTTCTTGGTCTTAAAATCATTGTTTTACCTTGCTGAATATGTGGATCTTTTTTACATTCCGAAAATGTGGCGTTTTTTCATTTTGGGCGAATTTTAAAATTTTAATACTGAATTTTTTGATATTTTTGACCTAAACACTTTCAAAAGCAGTCAAAATATGATCAAATTGTGTCACTATTTTACGTTCCAAAATATGGAAGTATTGTGTGTTATCTACGCACCACTGGTTTCTTCTTCCAACGGGGCTAATTTGCTGCAATATGATCTCAATGAGTCGTGTCCGAAACAATTCTTCAAAAACTCAACCCCTTCAGTTCCCACATGTGTCCTTAAGATTCGGGGTTTTGTGTTTTTTTCTTAAGTGAATAACGCACATTCTACTCTTCATTAAAATCAATTTTTCAAGAAAGTATGCTTTTTGGGATCTTTTAAGATGGCCAGCTTGAAAACAGGTCCCACGCAATGCTGAAGAAGGTCAACAAACATGAAACCAAGAAGAATTTGAGGGAATGTCCGGTTTTGCTTTTTTACTCCTGTATGGTGTTTTGACGTTCTCGCTTCGTATTATTAGTATTTTTTGTGGCTTTAATGAGCCTTTAAACATTTTCTAGACAGTTGTAAAACAAAGGAGATAACTTTTATATGGTTCAAAATACATTTCAGTTAGTTTCATAATTTTTTTTTAAATTTAATTCCTCAAAGTTTCAAATTTGCCCCTCCTTGTACTTCAAGTCGGTTGTGGGAACTGAAGGAATTTTTTGTTGTGCCCAAAGTTTTTTGATTCTTCATCAGGAAGGCAAAACGCAAGAAAAGCGCCCTGTTGGAACGTGAAGAATGAAAAACCAGTGGTGCGTAGATAACACACAATACTTCCATATTTTGAAACGTAAAATTGTGACACAATTTGATCATATTTTGACTGCTTTTGAAAGTGTTTAGGTCAAAAATATCAAAAAATTCAGTATTAAAATTTTAAAATTCGCCCAAAATGAAAAAACGCCACATTTTCGGAATGTAAAAAATATCCACATATTCTGCAAGGTAAAACGAAGATTTTGAGACCAAGAACGCTCAAATCGGTTCATTTTTGCGGCCGGAAAAAAATAAAATAGAAAACACTAAAAATGCAAATATCTCGGAAGTACTGTGCGTTATCCAAATTCCAATTAAACAGGGTGTTAGGTCTTGCCGAGACAAACATTTCAGTTCAAGAAATTTGAAAAAAGGTTGAGAAATGAGGGAGATATGGCCATTTTTGTAAATGACCACAGACGGACACACGGACAGACGGACAGACGGACACACGGACTAACGGACACACGGACACACAGACACTTGTTCAGGAAGTGATTCTGAGTAAATGTGTATAAGAAAAAGTTTTTTCTGAGGCTCCGTTCCGATTCTCGATTTTAGGACGATCACAATACTTCCATTTACTCTGTAAATATGGAAGTAAAAAATTATTTTCTCGATTCTCACTCCACCCTAGTGTCCGTTAGTCCGTGTGTCCGTTAGTCCGTCTGTCCGTCTGTGGTCATTTACAACCAGTGGTGCGTAGATGACACACAATACTTCCATATTTTGGAACGTAAAATTGTGACACAATTTGATCATATTTAGACTGCTTTTAAGGGTGTTTAGGTCAAAAATATCAAAAAACTCACAATGCAAATTTTAAAATTCGCCCAAAATGAAAAAAACGCCACATTTTTGGAATATAAAAAATATCCACGTATTCTGCAAGGTGAAACAAAGATTTTGAGACCAAGAACGCTCAAATCGGTCCATTTTTGTGGCCGTAAAAAAATAAAATAGAAAACACTAAAAATGCAAATATATCGGAAGTACTGTGCGTTATCCAAATTTCGATTAAACAGGGTGTTAGGTCTTGCCGAGACGAACATTTCAGTTCAAGAAATTTGAAAAAAGGTTGAGAATTGAGGGAGTTATGGTCATTTTTGTAAATGACCACAGACGGACAGACGGACAGACGGACTAACGGACACACGGACACACAGACACTTGTTCAGGAAGTGATTCTGAGTAAATGTGTATAAGAAAAAGTTTTTTCTGAAGCTCCGTTCCGATTCTCGATTTTAGGACGATCACAATACTTCCATTTACTCTGTAAATATGGAAGTAAAAATGACCATAACTCCCTCAATTCTCAACCTTTTTTCAAATTTCTTGAACTGAAATGTGCGTCTCGGTAAGACCTAATACCCTGTTCAATCGAAATTTGGATAACGCACAGTGCTTCCGATATATTTGCATTTTTAGTTTTTACTTCCATATTTACAGAGTAAATGGAAGTATTGTGATCGTCCTAAAATCGAGAATCGGAACGGAGCTTCAGAAAAAACTTTTTCTTATACACATTTACTCAGAATCACTTCCTGAACAAGTGTCTGTGTGTCCGTTACGTCCGTCTGTCCGTCTGTCCGTCTGTCTGTCTGTCCGTCTGTCCGTCTGTCCGTCTGTGGTCATTTACAAAAATGGCCATAACTCCCTCATTTCTCAATCTTTTTTCAAATTTCTTGAACTGAAATGTTTGTCTCGGCAAGACCTAACACCCTGTTTAATCGGAATTTGGATAACGCACAGTACTTCTGATATATTTGCACTTTTAGTGTTGTCTATTTTATTTTTTTCCGGCCACAAAAATGAACCGATTTGAGCGTTCTTGGTCTTAAAATCTTTGTTTTACCTTGCAGAATATGTGGATATTTTTTACATTCCGAAAATGTGGCATTTTCTCATTTTGGGCGAGTTTTAAAATTTTAATAGTGAATTTTTTGATATTTTTGACCCAAACACCCTTAAAAGCAGTCAAAATATGATCAAATTGTGTCACAATTTTACGTTTCAAAATATGGAAGTATTGTGTGTTATCTACGCACCACTGGTTTCTATTTCATTTTTTTCTGGCTACAAAAATGAACCGATTTGAGCGTTCTTGGTCTTAAAATCTTTGTTTTTTCTTGCAGAATATGTGGATATTTTTTATGTTCCGAACAACTGGCGTTTTTTGATTTTGGGCGAATTTTGAAATTTGAATAGTGAATTTTTTATATTTTTGACCTAAACACCCTTAAAAGCAGTCAAAATATGATCAAATTGCGTCACAATTTTACGTTCCAAAATATGGAAGTATTGTGTGTTATCTACGCACCACTGGTTTGTTTTTACTTCCATATTTACAGAGTAAATGGAAGTATTGTGATCGTCCTAAAATCGAGAATCGGAACGGAGCTTCAGAAAAAACTTTTTCTTATACACATTTACTCAGAATCACTTCCCGAACAAGTGTCTGTGTGTCCGTCTGTCCGTCTGTGGTCATTTACAAAAATGGCCATAGCTCCCTCAAATCTCAACCTTTTTTCAAATTTCTTGAACTGAAATGTTCGTCTCGGCAAGACCTAACACCCTGTTTAATCGGAATTTGGATAACGCACAGTACTTCCGATATATTTGCATTTTTAGTGTTTTCTATTTTATTTTTTTCCGGCCGCAAAAATGAACCGATTTGAGCGTTCTTGGTCTCAAAATCTTCGTTTTACCTTGCAGAATATGTGGATATTTTTTACAATCCGAAAATGTGGCATTGTTTCATTTTGGGCGAATTTTAAAATTTTAATACTGAATTTTCTGATATTTTTGACCTAAACACTTTCAAAAGCAGTCAAAATATGATCAATTGTCACAATTTTACGTTTCAAAATATGGAAGTATTGTGTGTTATCTACGCACCACTGGTTTTTATACAGAGCTGAGCTTGTTGGCATAACAGATCATGTCCCAGAATACAAATGTTTCAAACCCAAAATTGAGGGAGAGGCCGCCATTTTAATTTTGGATATGTGCCATTTTGATTGAAAATTTTGGATATGTGCCATTTTGATTGAAAATTTGGGAGAAGTGCCCTTTTGATTGAAAAGTGGATGCTAATCTCTCAAATTTCGCCAAAAACCTTGTATTTTGCTTCCCACCACCTAAGTCAAGTACCCAAACAAAAATTACTGGATCATCGGGACAGAGCGATACGAAAAATTGCGTTCCTGATATTTTGATTCAACTACTCAACTCCTGAAATCAAAAACCACTTTTTCTTCTTTCTTAGTCAATTTACGTCACGTTAACGTCTCTTCCGACATCCCTGATTTAATTCATCCACAGTACGCTCCATTACGCGGAAAAACACACGCAAATGAGCACAAAACGTAAAAACAACGAACTCCTGTGAAACATGGGACGCACGAACTCAAGCTTATCTGATAACGCCTTTGCCGAAGAAGGCGGCGAATGTAGGGAAGTGGGGGCGAAATCTGTCTTCTCCTTGAAACATTTGTGACATCTATTGGATCTGTTCGGAGTCTCTGAGTTATTCAGGTTTTTGGATGAGGAAAACTCGAGCTGTATGAATATGCGCCCTTTTGATCGAAACAAGTTTTTTGTTCTTGAGATTCTCACAGGATATGTACCGTTTTGATTGAAACGAATTGAATACATTATGAAGGATGGATATGTGACCTTTTGATCGAAAAGCCGCACTTTGCGCTTCAAATAACATAGGATTTTTTCCATTTTGCATTCCAAGGATTAGAGGGACCGTTCGTACTCAACTGGACAATTTGAAAAATGTGAAAAAACGTGTTTCTCCCAGAAGTGGATATGTTCCTTTTTGATAGATCGCTCCTCAAATGATATGATGATAAACCTACCTACTCCAACTAGTGGAACTTAATATCTGTGATACCCAGACAAATGATGTACCCATGTCACTAACCTACTTAGCAGCGTTTTTTGATATTTTTGACCTAAACACCCTAAAAAGCAGTCAAAATATGATCAAATTGTGTCACAATTTTACGTTTCAAAATATGGAAGTATTGTGTGTAATCTACGCACCTGAAATAGTCCCATAATTTTAGAACGACCCATATATTTTTATACGGAATAAATCTGGATGCTTAATTACCTAAATTTTCACACACAATAATAACACATCCTCAAATTTGGACGGTAGTGGTAATGTGACCGCTTAGACCGGTTTCCTAGCCCTGAGGAAGGCAATACATTTGCCGAAAGTTGGCACAGGAGACTGAGTTTTATTTTTGACCCTATCCCAGATTCAGCGACTACAACACTTAAAGGGTCGATCTTCCACCATAAATACATTTTACCTGGGACGGGCTGCTTCTTTGGGGTTTTTGAGATTATTGTATTCAAGAAATTTTCTGACGTCATCGGCAATGCCTAATTCGGATTCACGCTTAAAAATACATGAAATTAGGCGTTTTCTAAAAATGCCAAGCTTAACCTCCAACCACAAACCCTGAAAACCCGCAACAACCCCTACTCTATCTAATGCTCATAACCTAAAGATAAAAGGTCTACGCCCTTATAGCACCTCAGACCTTTCTCCTCCCCATCCCACTGAAAGACACACAGACCCGATTCTCTGATTGGCTGATCCTATGGATATGTTCACTTTGGTGCACCTGCTCAATTGCCACGGAATTCATTGATGATTTGATAGTATTGGTACATTCAATGCTAGAAAGACCCTCCTTCTTTGATAGATGAAAGTTTCCTAACTGTCATAGAGAATAGTTTCACTATTTCATGGAATGGTGTAGCTGTGGGTTTGTTTGATCAGACCAGTCCAGGGCAATCCAGGGTTAGTTACTAACTACTCCAAGCAAATTCAACTAATCGCATGGCTTGAATTTGGGTCCGTAGTAAATGGTCCAGGATTGTTCAGGGCTGGCCTGATCGAACACACCCTGTTCAGTGATTGTGCAACTGTGATGAATAGTAGAGTAGGTATAGAACTGAAAATGGCGTTTACCAGCAGGGTCAATCAGGACTCCGCCAGCTTCCTGTAGAATCACGTAGCCGGCTGCCATGTCCCAGATGTGAGGCCCGTATTCCATATACATGTCGGTTGCACCCATCGCCACAGCGGCCAAGCTGAACGCCGCCGATCCGTACGTTCTGACACTGGGACATGAATAGTGAGGGCATAAAAAAACCTTTGAAATCCTGGAATAGAGTTGCTGGGAAGTCAGCAGATGATAAAATGCAAGAACGGAGTAGCAACATAGCACAAGGAATATTTAATGAATACGTAATAATAATAATAATAATAATAATTCATAATTAATAATACTATTAATAATTAATAACGCTAATAATAAAAAAATAATGTTAAAAATTATATTAAATAATAAAAAATAAATAAAATCATATTATGATTAATTAATTATAAATAATGTTAATATTAATAATTTTTAACATTATTTTTTTATTATTAGCGTATTATTAATTTTATTATTATATCAATAATATTATTATTGATATTATCATGAATTACCCGTGGACCAGAGGAAGAAAGGTGCTGTAGTTGTCAATTACTGACTGCCTCTTTTGAAGTGCAGGGTCATTGCCACCCTCCAAGCAAATTAGGGCCTCTGACAACTCTGAATACAAAATTTTCATCATGATTAAACTATCTTTCTTCATTGGATGTTTGTCAAAAAACACGGCAAATTCGAACACTGGGGTTTAATATTCACGGGGCTTGCTTCCCATATTCGATTCATATTCTGTCAAACACTTTAACACACTACCAAAGTACCTACGTGAAACTAGACATCAATGACGGCAGCCGCAATTCCATAACATCAAAACGCTGCAAATTCTTACACGGGGGATTATTATTGACGTGGCTTGCTAAATTTACACTCACTATCTACCTATGATGAAAACTAGTATATTATTTTGGTATATTATTTAGGAAGATAAATACAAATTTGTGACATTGGATAACATTCCTATGGTTACTCAAGTACACAGGTACATCACCATGCATCCAAAAATCGAATTGATATATTGTTGCTTTGACATTTGAATAAAAACGCTGCTAAGTAGATTAGTGACATGGGTGATGGTACACTATTTGTCTGGGTATGACAGAAAATAAAGTTCAAATTCCGATTAAACAGGGTGTTAGGTCTTGTTGTAAATGACCACAGACGGACTAACGGACACACAGACACTTGTTCAGGAAGTGATTCTGAGTAAATGTGTATAAGAAAAAGTTTTCTTTCCGTTTCGATTCTCGATTTTAGGGCGATCACAATACTTCCATTTACTCTGTAAATATGGAAGTAAAAATGCTTCAAGAATGCCTCAGAACCGTTGGTGAAGCGAATCGATCTCACGTTGCCAAGCGCAACTGGTCTAGTGTGAGTGCGTCACCTTGTTGGTGTAATTGGCGACTCAGATTACCGATGAGTGCGCTGCGGTCGCCTCTACAATGGCGGCTATTGGTTGGACAGTCTCTCATCCATTTACTAATATGGCCATAGCTCACTCAATGCTCATTGAGCATTGAAAAAAGGTTGAGCATTGCTCAACCTTTTTTCATATTTCTTTAACTGAAATGTTTCTCTCGGCTAAACCTAACACCCTGTTTAATCGGAATTTGAATTCCTCACAGTACTCCGACATTTTTGCATTTTTAGTGTTTTCTATTTTATGGGCTGGACACACAGACACTTGTTCAGGAAGTGATTCTAAATAAATGTGTATAAGAAAAAGTTTTTTCTGAAGCTCCGTTCCGATTCTCGATTTTAGGACGATCACAATACTTCCATTTAATCTGTAAATATGGAAGTAAAAACGCTGCTAAGTAGATCAGTGGCTTGTGCACATTAATTTCTGTGTTTCAATTGAAAATAAAACCTTCTGATGTATAGGTACTTCTGAAACGAGGAATTTAGTTGTTATTATTCTAGAACTTCAGTATATATTTGGGTGATTCTCAAAAAAAAGCAACTTCCATGTTAATCGACCATAACTCGGGAACCAATCATCTGAGACTCGTGATTTTTTACTTCCATATTTACAGAGTAAATGGAAGTATTGTGATCGTCCTAAAATCGAGAATCGGAACGGAGCTTCAGAAAAAACTTACTCTTATACACATTTACTCAGAATCACTTCCTGAACAAGTGTCTGTGTGTCCGTGTGTCCGTTAGTCCGTGTGTCCGTTAGTCCGTCTGTGGTCATTTACAAAAATGACCATAACTCCCTCAATTCTCAACCTTTTTTCAAATTTCTTGAACTGAAATGTTTGTCTCGGCAAGACCTAACACCCTGTTTAATCGAAATTTGGATAACGCACAGTACTTCCGGTATATTTGCATTTTTAGTGTTTTCTATTTTATTTTTTTCCGGCCACAAAAATGAACCGATTTGAGCGTTCTTGGTCTTAAAATCTTTGTTTTACCTTGCAGAATATGTGGATATTTTTTACATTCCGAAAATGTATTGTATTTTTATTTTGGGAGAATTTTAAAATTTTAATAGCGAATTTTTCGATATTTTTAGCCTAAACACCCTCAAAAGCAGTCAAAATATGATCAAATTGTGTCTCAATTTTACGTTTCAAAATATGGAAGTATTGTGTGTTATCTACGCACCACTGGTTTACTTCCATATTTACAGAGTAAATGGAAGTATTGTGATCGTCCTAAAATCGAGAATCGGAGCGGAGCTTCAGAAAAAACTTTTTCTTATACACATTTACTCAGAATCACTTCCTGAACAAGTGTCTGTGTGTCCGTCTGTCCGTCTGTGGTCATTTACAAAAATGGCCATAACTCCCTCATTTCGCAACCTTTTTTCAAATTTCTTGAACTGAAATGTTTGTCTCGCCAAGACCTAACACCTTGTTTAATCGAAATCCGGATAACGCACAGTACTTCCGATATATTTGCATTTTTAGTGTTTTCTATTTTATTTTTTTCCGGCCACATAAATGAACCGCTTTGAGCGTTCTTGGTCTTAAAATCTTTGTTTTACCTTGCAGAATATGTAGATATTTTTTACATTCCGAAAATGTGGCGTTTTTTCATTTTGGGCGAATTTTAAAATTTTAATATAGAATTTTTTGATATTTTTGGCCTAAACACCCTTAAAGCAGTCAAAATATGATCAAATTGTGTCACAATTTTACGTTTAAAAATATGGAAGTATTGTGTGTTATCTACGCACCACTGGTTTTCTATCTGTTCACGGGGCGGCCGCTGACGTAATCCAACCCAAAAACGCTGCTAAGTAGATTAGTGACATGGGTACATTATTTGTCTGGGTATCACAGAAAATAAAGTTCAAATAGTTGGAGTAGGTAGGTTTATCATCATATCATTTGTGGAGTACCTAATGGTCAATCGTGAGTTCAATGATGCTTAAATGGTACTTTTTCACAATGATGGTAGGTATAAATAGGTATAAAAAGAAGAAAAAACACTGAGCGATTAAACAAGACCCGTTGACGAGGTCTCATCACGAGGGGACAATGCCCCTCCCCAATCCCTTCCCTTATACCTGGACGCAAACCAGGTCCCTGCGGGTCCCTCATATACGGTATTGATACCTGAGATTTCCGAAAAGGCCTGACTCGGGATCGCATCTATTCACCGCACAGCGCTTTAAATTCCCTTAATTAATCTGTTCACCCTATTAATATGCGAGACTGGCTAATCCCAATAACGTTCACTTTCTAATAGCCGAATCGCAGTTTTGCAGTTCCAAGCCTATAAACCGACGCCCTCGGATAAAACAGTCGTTATCAAGGGTGGGAATGCATCTGATAGGGAATTTATCACCCAACGTTTTCTCCTGTATCACGTTTTTGCTTAACCCCATAGGTGCTTAGGCCGTAAAACCAAGAAAATAGCGAAAAAATTGACCCTGGTGACCAAAATCTCGAAAAAATGCCAAATTTCATGTTTTATAGTCAATATCTAAAGATTCCCGCCAAAAAACCCCGAAGTCAAATCCATCATTTTTTTGAGATTTTTCCTAGGCTAGGACCTTGGATTTTCCAGCTGGAATCGGTTTTGGTTCATTTTTACTTCCATATTTACAGAGTAAATGGAAGTATTGTGATCGTCCTAAAATCGAGAATCGGAACGGAGCTTCAGAAAAAACTTTTTCTTATACACATTTACTCAGAATCACTTCCTGAACAAGTGTCTGTGTGTCCGTGTGTCCGTGTGTCCGTGTGTCCGTTAGTCCGTTAGTCCGTTAGTCCGTTAGTCCGTCTGTGGTCATTTACAAAAATGACCATAACTCCCTCAATTCTCAACCTTTTTTCAATTTTCTTGAACTGAAATGTTTGTCTCGGCAAGACCTAACACCCTGTTTAATCGGAATTCGGATAACGCACAGTACTTCCGAGATATTTGCATTTTTAGTGTTTTCTATTTTATTTCTTTCCGGCCACAAAAATGAACCGATTTGAGCGTTCTTGGTCTTAAAATCTTTGTTTCACCTTGCAGAATATGTGGATATTTTTTACATTCCGAAAATGTGGCGTTTTTTCATTTTGGGCGAATTTTAAAATTTTAATACTGAATTTTTTGATATTTTTGACCTAAACACTTTCAAAAGCAGTCAAAATATGATCAAATTGTGTCACAATTTTACGTTTCAAAATATGGAAGTATTGTGTGTTATCTACGCACCACTGGTTCTTAAGAAATGAACCTTTGTAATCGGTCGGGAAAAAATTTTTTTTAACACCCCCTGAAAATTTGTTGGTTTACGTTTCAAGGGGTGTAGAATCCGAATCTGCAATAAAAATTTTTTGTCCGTCCGCCGTACGCCGTACGTCGTCCGCCGTCCGGGGTTTTTCAAGGGGAAGGTGTTATCGGAAAATTTTGAAATTTTTACCAAAAATCAAGTTCTGTATCTAGTTGGTCCTAACGTCTCGGCAGAACCCTACCTTAATTTTAAGGCCAGTAAAACAGCTGTTGAAGTGGGGAAAAATTCGTGTTTTTCTGAAAATTTGAAACATAGGCATGTGAGGCATCATTTTCTATAGATTTTTCTATGCTGAATCGAATGAGACCATCGCCACGCCGGTAGCTTCAACGGTTTAGGAGTTATTGCAGTTTTAGTGAAGCACTTTTGAGTTTTTTAAAATTTCCCCAATTCTTAATAACTCGAAAACTACTCGAGCCACAAAATTCGTTTTCCACTCGTTGGAATCCCCACAAAAACTTCTGTCCTCCCAATATCTTCAATTTGAAGAATTTGGTCGCATTACATAAATCAGCAAAACAAAAATTGGAAAAACTTGAGAATTTGGCCTCGGCTCTTAGATACGGTTGATTGATCTACTTACGACCACGAGCCTATAACACCAACAAGGTGACGCACTCACACTACGACCAGTTGCGCTTGGCAACATGAAAGGGAGTCAGGCTTTAACAAAGGTTCTGAGGCATTCTACAAGCATTTTTAATTTCATTATTCAGAGAATTTAATAATTATTCTGTTAATTATTAAGGTGATTAAGAATAGATTTAGTTGAATTTAACGGAACTAAACGATCTGCTGCGTTGAAAATATTGATAGGTATTCATCAAGCGAGGAGGATGATTATTTTTTGCCTGGTTGAAAAAACGTTTTTTCTAAATCCCCATCTAAAATACAAATTTATACTGAAATTATAGAATAATAACAACTAAATTCTGTGTTTAAGGAGTACCGATGAGTACCAATATATCGTAAGGTTTGTCTTTGCAATCGAAAAATGAACCCCTGTGCAAAATTTGCAGAGTTCTTCGGACATACCGAAAACTAATCTGCACATGCCACTGATCTACTTAGCAGCGTTTTTGCATTTTTCTTAGTCCTGGAGAGTTGTAGAAAATTGCAAATTTTTTGTGTCATGTACCTGCCCAAAACCTACCCAAAAATATTTTTTTTTGGAATTTTAACATTTTTTTTAAAGGGTCAAAAAGATATTTTTTGTTTAGGTCAAAAATTAGTCTTTAAACCAGTTTTTGATTACTAAACCCCAATCAATTTTGACTTATAGGGAGTGAAAAATGTGTAAAAACCTTCAAGGAATCCAACGAGCTCAAAAAATACGAGCGAGAAACCCGGGAAAAATACTTAAAAAATTCTAAACCCACGGCATCACCTTCAAAATTGAGATTTTGTGTTTTTTCAAAAATATACCCTAATTATGCCGAATTGGACCCGTTAACCTTCTCCGATCGGATTGCCCGGACAATATGCCTCAAGTTGGACCAAACCACAACTTTCAAGACTAATTTAGTCAAAATCGGATCAGTATTTCAATACGAAGTGGCTGGACGAAATTTTGGCCAAAAATTTCGTCCGTCCACTTCGTATCGAACCGCTGATCCGATTTTGGTGCGGTTGGTCCTAAAAGTTGCGTTTTGCTCCAACTTGAGGCATATTGTCAGGGGAATCCGATCAAAAAATTTTAAGGGGTCGAAAACCCAAAAAAACTGTTTTTGGGATCATGACTTTTTTAACATTTGATCGTTTTTGAGTAGTCTAGAGTTGATTCAGAGGATTCCCTTATAGGAGGTGCACGTCACAGGTAAATTTGCTAAACGCTCGTTTTTTTTTTTGAAATTGGACCACTCCTTCTATGCGTTTTGCTGCTGACGGCGTACGGCGGACGGACAAAAAATTTTTATTGCACATTCGTGTTCTAGAACCTCTGAAACGTGAAAGAAAAAATTTTCAGGGGTGTTGTAAAAAAAATTTTCTTGATCAATTACATAGGTACATTATTTCTGGAAATAATGTACCAAAATAAGGGGGAGGGATATTGGAAGTTATTTATTGCTAATCAAACGTTCAAATGTTCAGTTCCGTGCCCTGTAGCAGTATACGTTTTCAAGATTCGAAAGGTAAGTATTGATTGAAACCAGCACATTTCCTTGAAAAAAATTCCTTGAATCGATTCAGAATTAGTTCTTCTATATGTTTTGCAAGCTTATATCAACGTTTCTTTCGAATTTAGTCGGCCACGGTACCTCAAACTTGTGTACATGATTTGAGTTCAGTTCCATGGCTTCATCAAAAAAGTGTCCCTTCGCATCGAGTATGAGGGACAAAAGCCGGGAAACTGCATCAGTAGTTGGCAAAACTGTTCGCCTCTATGGCCCTACAGCTGCACGGCGCTTACACCTCTCATTGCTCCGCCAGCGCTCCTGAGGTGAACATGAACGCATGGGTGTTTTTTCTCCATTCCTTTCCATGCCCCTATAGAATCAATTCTAATTCGACGCTCATGCTAATTTTTTTGCTTTCAACGCATTCTACTCGTCTGTTACCATTAAGAAAAATTCAATTTAGCACCTTAAATTATTTTTACAGTAGTATACAATGGATTGAAGAACGATTTTTCAGTTCCATGTCCCAATCAAGTTCCTTCCCACATGGCCTTATTGATAATGTGATGTGGCCATGGGACCGACGATAAGGACATGGGAGTGAAAAATCAGATCTTTATCATTGCAGTTTTTTAGATTCTAATGGTTTTAAGTTGAATTGAAAATAGCGTACTTGATTGTTGAGTGATGTGAGAACCCCTATATTATTTCAAGTTGTTTTATTCAGGAACTACGTCGATGGCTCCACCAAAATTGTTCACTCCAGCAAAAATAAAGGAGCGTAGAAGGCTCCGGGAGAAAGCCCGGAGGGAAAAAAAAACAGAAACGACCCAGTCCTAGCATCTTATTATGCATCGATGTGCCAGTGGTTTTATTATTAAAATTCAGTTATTTTATTCCCATGATGAGTTTGATCTCAACCGAGTGTTTAAATGTGATCTACTAACGAGTAACAATGTTAGAAAAAAGTTTGAAATTTTTCTGAGCAACAAAATTTTAAAAATTGACTCGACCCAGAAAGTTGCTTTTTTTTTTAGAATCACCCATTTGTATTTTAGACGGGGATTTAGAAAAAAAATTTTTTTCAACCCGGCAAAAAAGCTACATCATTCACTTTGATCAATAGAAACCTACCTATACCTAGGTATCTATCTACCAATCTTATCAACTCAGCACATCGTTTAATTTTGGTACATTATTTCCAGAAATAATGTATAAAATAACGGGGTTTTCTCCGAAAAATTTTGAAAATTTTTCTTTCTCGGTTTGGCTTGAAATTTCTTGACGCGATTTCTCCTTTTTCACGTTTTTGCCGATTTGAGGGTGTCCTACTGAACCGATTTTTTGAGCTTGTTGGATTCCTTGAAGGTTTCTACACCATTTTCACTACCTGTAAGTTAAAATTGGTTGGATTTCAGTGTTTGAAAGCTTGTTTAAAGGCTAATTTTTGGCATTAAAAAAAATATTTTTTTGTGCCTTTAAAAAAATGTAAAAATTCCAAAAAAAAATTTTTTGAGTAGGTTTTAAGGCAGGTACATGACACAATAAATTGGCAATTTTCTACGACTCCTTAGGACAGAGAAAAATTCAAAAAACTGATTCCAGCTGGAAAATCCAAGCTATCAGCCTGGGAAAAATTTCAAAACCAGTGGTGCGTAGATAACACACAATACTTCCATATTTTGAAACGTAAAATTGTGACACAATTTGATCATATTTTGACTGCTTTTGAAAGTGTTTAGGTCAAAAATATCAAAAAATTCAGTATTAAAATTTTAAAATTCGCCCAAAATGAAAAAACGCCACATTTTCAGAATGTAAAAAATATCCACATATTCTGCAAGGTAAAACGAAGATTTTGAGACCAAGAACGCTCAAATCGGTTCATTTTTGCGGCCGGAAAAAAATAAAATAGAAAACACTAAAAATGCAAATATCTCGGAAGTACTGTGCGTTATCCAAATTCCGATTAAACAGGGTGTTAGGTCTTGCCGAGACAAACATTTCAGTTCAAGAAATTTGAAAAAAGGTTGAGAAATGAGGGAGATATGGCCATTTTTGTAAATGACCACAGACGGACACACGGACAGACGGACAGACGGACACACGGACTAACGGACACACGGACACACGGACACACAGACACTTGTTCAGGAAGTGATTCTGAGTAAATGTGTATAAGAAAAAGTTTTTTCTGAGGCTCCGTTCCGATTCTCGATTTTAGGACGATCACAATACTTCCATTTACTCTGTAAATATGGAAGTAAAAATGATGGATTTGACTTCGAGTTTTTTGACGTGAATCTTGAGTCATTGACTAACCAGTGGGGCGTAGATAACACACAATACTTCCATATTTTGAAACGTAAAATTTTGACACAATTTGATCATATTTAGACTGCTTTTGAGGGTGTTTTGGCCAAAAATATCAAAAAATTCACTATTCAAATTTTGAAATTCGCCCAAAATGAAAAACCGCCACATTTTCGGCATATAAAAAATATCCACATATTCTGCAACGTAAAACAAAGATTTTAAGGCCAAGAACGCTCAAATCGGTTCATTTTTGTGGCCGGGAAAAAATAAAATAGAAAACACTAAAAATGCAAATACATCGGAAGTACTGTGCGTTATCCAAATTCCGATTAAACAGGGTGTTAGGGCTTTCCGAGACAAACATTTCAGTTCAAGAAATTTGAAAAAAGGTTGAAAAATGAGGGAGTTATGGCCATTTTTACTTCCATATTTACAGAGTAAATGGAAGTATTGTGATCGTCCTAAAATCGAGAATCGGAACGGAGCTTCAGAAAAAACTTTTTCTAATACACATTTACTCAGAATCACTTCCTGAACAAGTGTCTGTGTGTCCGTCTGTCAGTCTGTCCGTCTGTCCGTGTGTCCGTCTGTGGTCATTTACAAAAATGGGCGTAACTTCCTCATTTCTCAACCTTTTTTCAAATTTCTTGAACTGAAATGTATGTCTCGGCATGACCTAACACTCTGTTTAATCGGAATTTGGATAACGCACAGTACTTCCGATATATTTGCATTTTTAGTGTTTTCTATTTAATTTTTTTCCGGCCACTAAAATGAACCGATTTGAGCGTTCTTGGTCTTAAAATCTTTGTTTTACCTTGCAGAATATGTGGATATTTTTTATATTCCAATAATGTATTGTATTTTTATTTTGGGCGAATTTTAAACATTTAATACTGAATTTTTTGATATTTTTGGCCTAAACACCCTTAAAAGCAGTCAAAATATGATCAAATTGTGTCTCAATTTTACGTTTCAAAATATGGAAGTATTGTGTGTTATCTACGCACCACTGGTTGTAAATGACCACAGACGGACAGACGGACACACGGGCACTCAGACACTTGTTCAGTGGAAGTGATTCTGAGTAAACGATTCCAATACTTCCATTTACTCAGTAAATATGGAAGTAAAAATGGTCGAACAAGAAGCAGCCAGTGAAATTGTCTCAGCATCATCAATAAATAATGGGAAAAGTAAAAGAAATCTACGGCTACCAAAGATGGAGTGGAAGAGATTTGACGGAGAAATAAAAAATTGGCTCCCATTTTGGGGTCAATCCCAAAAAATCCATCTAGACGACAGCATCGAGCCTGCTGACAAATATGATCTTCTTGTACAAGCAACGGTAGAAGGGTCGAAGGCACGAAAGTTGGTTGAAGGATTTCCAGCAAATGGAGAAAGCTACAACATGGCCTTAATAGCACGCAAAGACAGATTTGCTGGCGACGACTGTTTAGTCGAAGTCTATTTTGTTGGCAGTCGTAATGAATTTTGTCGTCACTTCATCAAATCAATCAGTAGCTACACCACCCCTATCAAGTCGGTATGACCAAATCGTGAGTCAACTCCGAGCTCTGCAGACACTCAACGTGGACACCAGCAAGTATGCCCCTTTACTATATCCACTCATCGAATCATCGCTAACCTACGAGATTCTCAAGGCATGGGAAAGAAAACGAGATTCGAGATTGACGGCGAACAAACAAGAAATTCTGAACCACCTGATGGATTTTCTGAAGACCAAGGTGGAGAGTGAAGAGAGAATCCTCCGATCAAGGCAAACTTTCCAGTACGAAGAGCCGGCCCGAGAGTCACACAAACGACAATCAGTCAAACCAGCTCAACCAGAGCCAGCTCCTCTTCCTCGAGACAGGATCACGAACACTGACGTTTTTGGTGTCACTGGTATAAATTTCTACAATTTATATTTGGTACAATTTTCTTGAGGGGCAGTACCAAGATGTGGATAGCCATATTTACGTGTGCCGCATATCGAGCTGTACAATTAGAGCTCGTTGAGTCCTTGTCCACTACTGCGTTCATGTTAAGAAGGTTTATAGCTCGCAAAGGTAGACCGACAACCATTTACAGTGACAATGGAACAAATTTTGTTGGCACTGCTAATAACGCTTTAGCGTCGTTGGACTGGAACGTAATTGTGGCCGAAAGTTCCGTTCAGAAAATCCGCTGGAATTTCAACCCACCAGCAGCTCCTTGGTGGGGAGGCTGGTGGGAAAGACTAATTGGAATTTTGAAGGGGTTGTTACGCAGAAACCTATAGGTTTCTCTTCCCTATAGGGAATTCCGTACTCAGATTAGAAGAACTGTCAACGTTACTCTGCGAGTGTGAATCAGTAATGAATTCTAGGCCTCTGACGTACAGTTCTGATCGAGCAAATGAGTTGATCCCTATCACTCCAGCTCATTTTTTGAAAAATATTTGCACAGACGAGACCACCGATTTGGACGAAGTTGATGCTAATCACCTTAATAAACGACTACGTTTATTGAATTGAGGATGTTAATTCCAAAAGGTACTAAACGCCATTTTTTTCGAAATCAAGATGAGACTTTCCTGGGGGTTTTGGGGGGGAGTTTTACGCAAAAATAAACCCATTTCCAAGATAAAATCACTCTATCCTCATTAAAACGGGGAGTGAAATCTCATTTTCATTTCAAAAGGTACTATATCCAGGCCCTTGGGGCTGCTACAAAATGTTCATTTCAAAAAGTACTTTATCCAGTATTAAACAGTCTTCGCGATGGACGTTTAAAACCAAAAAGTACTATATCCACAAAATACACCTATATACAGCTCTGCCTTCACTTTTTCAGAGATTTTAGTTGTTTTTCAATAGTATTGTGGTTTTGCTGCCATCGTTGACACATATTCGATGTTTGGGGAAGTAGAATATCCTGTTAAAACCCTCGCAAAGGCCCGGGTAACCAGTATTTTAAGTTGTCAAGCTTACGTATTCCGCGTCCGCCGAAGCCACTGGTTTTTCCAGTTTTTCACTTTTTCATCGAGTCTACCGGGAATTTTTTCTACTTAAACTTTTTCCTGAAACATGTTTCAACCACCCGAGGTGGGTTCCGAGCCGGAAGGAAGTGGCGGCGATCGCTGGCGACCGTCCAATGTCGACGAGCTCCCCGCTCAAAAAGTACCATATCCCGGCATGTTAATTTCAAAAAGTACTGATGGGTAATGAAGTCGAAATAAACGATTTCGGAAATGAATTTTATATTTCGCTCGAGAAATTAGGATATTATCCACGTGAATACCGAATGAAAAGAAAAAAAGTTATCTTCTGATAAGGCTGAGGCAAAGCAGCAGGTGTACAAAGGAAATAGGGAATTCTCCCCGCCAAATCCCTACATTTGCACATTACTCAAATGAGCAGTGCTGCCCCACAAAGAGGGAAAAATACCTGAAAAGGGAAATAACAACAAGTACTTGAACCAGTTTTCATTTCAAAAAGTACTATATCCCGGCATGTTAATTTCAAAAAGTACTATAAACCAGTTTTCATTTCAAAAAGTACTATATCCAAAAATTCCAATTTTCAGATTGCTGTAAAAATTATTCTCTGCAGTTTATAATTTCCAAACTTTTCCCAACAATTTTGAAGATGATTTACTAATATTTGGCAAAAAAATCTAGACCGGAAACGTGTTCTGAAAGGTACTAGCAGTTTTCCTCGTTTTTCTCAAAACTTGTCAGAGTGGATATAGTACCTTTTGGAATTAACATCCTCAATTCGACTCGTCAAAATTTAAAATCGAGATTTCGAAAAGAATATCTGTCATTCCTAGTCAACCAAGGAAAGAGACATTCACCAAAGGTTACCTAAGTCGGTGATATCGTACTTATCGGGGATGACAGCACAAAAAGAATCAATTGGCCCTTGGGAAGGGTCTCCGAAGTTTTTGTTGGTCAGGATGGGGTTGTTCAAGTCGCAAAAGTGAAAACGTTGAAAGGAGAATACACTCGGCCAATTCAAAAATTGTACACGTTGGAGATCAACAATGAGAGTCCCACAGCTTTGAAAAGGGAGACGAAAGAGACACCGATCATCCCGGAAGAAAAGAAACAAGAAACAAGGACTAAATCAACCGTTCTTCGACGTAGCCAACGAAAGACGACTCCACCCAAACGACTGGGATACTGAATCTCTTTGCCTCGGTGGATGTTGGAACTCGGCCTACAGTATCTCCAACGTTCAAAATTCCCAGTTTACCAACACCTGTTTCTCGTTTGGAAACAAATCCCCTAACAATTTATGAAATTAAATTCATTGTATTTTCGACTACCAACAGTTATCGAGTTCATTCCTGAAATTGAACAGCGGCTTTGCAGTTTTCTTAGGTTCACGGCCTATCGGTTCAAGGCGTGAGGAAAACAGAATGGCGGCTGTAACATTCCCACCCTTGCTCTTGGTACCGCCTCTTTCGTCGTATATTGGCTCAGAACTGCAAAACTGCGATTCTGCTATTAGAAACTGAAAGTGTGAAGCTGGGATTAGACAGCTTATGTTAATGGGGCGGATCTTGATAACAGTTGTCACCTGTTGACGCGGCTAGCAAAATGGCTGCCTTCCAGCCGCCAGGCATCAGGCCTCAGGAGATATTTCTTTGAAAGCAGCCGCCAGGTATTTTCTTTTTATACCTACCTACTTATTCATCATTGTGAAAACGTACCTTTTCGTCATAATTGAATTCACGATTGACCATTACTCCACAAATGATATGATGACACTGGGTAACAGCCAAAAAATCGTCCGGGGTTTCTCAGCATTTTTAGACTAATTTTGGTGTTCTGATTCCAAATATCACCTTGGTTTTGCTCTATCAGGTCAACTTTTTGAGATACAGCCATAGCTACCGGACGAGCTATACATACGAGGAGGGACCCAAAAGTAAGAGGAATTCTGTCATATCTTTTATATTTTTCAATATTTTTACACCAAATGTTGATCACCTTCAAAGTAATTACCACTGACTGCAACGCACTTGTCCAATCGGGTTTTCCACCTTTAAAAACATTGTTCAAACCCATTTAATGGAATGAGCTTGAGGCCATCCAGCGATTTTCGTTTTACCTCTTCCACAGTCGTAAATCGTTTTCCTTTCCAGTCCCTTTTTTGACGAAGGAACAAAAAATAGTCGCAGGGGGCAAAATCGGGTGAATAGGGGGGTGAACAATCGGTGTCATGCCATTTTTCGTAAGAAACTGCTTCACAGACAGGGTAGTGTGTGCGGGGGCATTGTCATGATGGAAGAACCAATCCCCTGACTGCCACAAATCCGCCCTTTTTCTCAATCATCAATGAGTTGATGATTCTACATCAATCAACATCAACATAAATGGCCAATGAGTTGATTTTCTCAACGTTGTCATCAGTTCTTGACATTGAAGGGCGGCCAGAACGAGGTTGGTCTTCAATCGTCATTTGCCCATTTTTAAAACACTGAAACCACTCGTAGACTCGTGTTTTGCTTAATGCAGCATCCCCGTAAGCAGTTTTTAGCAATTAGAGAGTTTCAGCCGGCGTTTTCCTCAACAGAAAACAAAATTTTACGGCCGCGCGTTGCTCCACGGCATCACACGTTTTCGCCGAAACAGAAAAAGTTGTTTCACTAAAAAAGATCTAACGGACGAACCGTTCAACTCACAGCGACCCAACTTTGTACACTGGCTCTTGAGATGTGTCCCTTCCAAACCCCTCACTTGCCAACGAACCACTCACAGCCGTCTTTCCCCTCCAGCTCGATTCGTAACGGTCAGGTTTGTTCGCTACAGACATATTGGATATATAGACAAGCTTGGTGCTGCTCATATTGGATTTTTTAATTTTGGAATAAAAAAATATGACTATCATTTGGAAACAGAAACACATCAGAAGCAATCATTTATATATGAATACTTGGCTATATATAGCGATTCCCGTTACTTTTGGGTCCCCCCTCGTATGTTAATTTAAGGGTTTTGAGTTCAATCCTGGTTTTCTTGAAGGATATAGCCAAGTATTCATATATAAATGGTTGCTTCTGATGTGTTTCTGTGTCCAAATGACGAAGTCATATTTTCTTTACTCCAAAATTGAAAAATCCAATATGAGCCGCATCAAGCTTGTCTGTATATCCGATATGTCTGTAGCGAACAAACCTGACCTGATTGAAACAAACAACGGGCATTTTCGAACTCAGAGCATCACCATTAAGGCCCATTTAGACGGGCAATTTTTCACGGCAATTATTGCTCAAACTGAATTGCCGGCTGCAAAAAAAAAATTGCCGAGCAATTTTTTCCCTACGTCCGGCAACTTTCTCCCTACTTCCAGCATCTTTTTCCCTACTGGAAGTTGCTCATTATTGCCGACAATAATTGCCCCGAGTAGAGCAATATTTTCGGGAATTGACGTGAAGCCAGCAATTATTTTCAGGCAATTTTTGAAACCCATCGCCCGTGGGTTTTAATTGCTTGTTTTCGGCAATTTTTTCGTAACAGACAGAATTGGATGGAAAACATCTGTATTTTTATATTTTATTTATTTATTGTTGTAGGTATTTACTATTATTGTATGCTGCCTCCAAGAAGCCCTCAGCAATGCCTGAATTATTCCTGATCAGCGGAGGAGCCCATTGCGCTAAATCCAATCCCGTTAGTCGTACGATGCTGAAATGTGGTACACAGCTTCAGAGGAGTCCCTCAGCAAGATTGGCTAGGCCAAAATACGTTCTGATCAGCTGAGGAGCCAGTGGCGGTAATTTTAATACCGTTGGTCGTAGGATGCTGAAATTCGGTACACAGCTTCAGAGGAGTTCCTCAGCAAGATTGGCTGGGCCAAAATACGTTCTGATCAGCTGAGGAGCCCATTGCGCTAAAACCAATACCGTTGGTCGTACGATGCTGAAATTCGGTACACAGCTTCAGAGGAGTTCCTCAGCAAGATTGGCTGGGCCAAAATACGTTCTGATCAGCTGAGGAGCCCATTGCGCTAAAACCAATACCGTTGGTCGTAGGATGCTGAAATTCGGTAGACAGCCTCAGAGGAGTTCCTCAGCAACATTGGCTGGGCCAAAATACGTTCTGATCAGCTGAGGAGCCCATGGCGCTGATTTCAATACCGTTGGTCGTACGATGCTAAAATTTGGTACACAGCCTCAGAGGAGTCCCTCAGCATGTCTGGCAAGACCTGAGTTCTACCTGATCAGGACGTATTTTGGCCCAGCCAATCTTGCTGAGAGGCTCCTCTGAGACTGTGTACCGAATTTTCAGCATCCTACGACGAACGGTATTGTAATTATCTCCACTGGCTCCTCAACTGATCAGAAAGTATTTTGGCCTTGCCAGTCATGCTGAGGGGCTTCTTGGAGGCAGCATACCGAATTTCAGCATCGTACGGCAAACGGTATTGGTTTTAGCGCAATGGGCTACTCCGCTGATCAGGACCTATTTTGGCCCAGCCAATCTTGCAGAGGGCTGAGGGGGCTTGGGGGGGCTCTGAGGCTGTGTACCAAATTTCATCATCGTACGACCAACGGTATTGAGATCAGCGCCATGGGCTCCTCAGCCGATCAGGAGGGAATTTGCCAATCTTGCTGAGTGGCTTCTTGGGCTGTATATCAAATTTCAGCATCCTACGACCAACGGTAAGGAAATCGGTGTCATCGGCCCCACTGCTGATCAGACTAGATTTTCAATTCCTCGTGATTAATTTTCAAAATCTCGTCATAGGGCTCCTCTGTGGCTGCATACCAATTTTCAGTATTGTATGACGAGTGGTATGGGAAATGGCGAAATGGGTCCCTCTGCTGACAATTCACCCACCCACACACGCACGCACACGCATATTTATTACCTGATTATATTATTTTATTATTATATAACAACATCACGAGCTCACAAGAAAACACAAATTGCCCGTCCACAGTGTAAACGCGAAAATGGAGCAACAATTATTGCCTGGAGTTGCTCCACTTTTTTCAAGCAATAAATTGCTGGCAATTAATTGCTTTTTCTCAAAGAAGAGAACAGGGAAAAATTGCCGAATTGCTCGGAGTTGCTGGCAATTTTAATTGCCGAGAATTGCTCAAGTTTCGCAATTTAGTTGCCCGTCTAAATGGGGCTTTAAGGCCCATTTAGACGGGCAATTTTTCACGGCAATTATTGCTCAAACTGAATTGCCGGCTGCAAAAAAAAAATTGCCGAGCAATTTTTTCCCTACGTCCGGCAACTTTCTCCCTACTTCCAGCAACTTTTTCCCTACTGGAAGTTGCTCATTATTGCCGACAATAATTGCCCCGAGTGGAGCAATATTTTCGGGAATTGACGTGAAGCCAGCAATTATTTTCAGGCAATTTTTGAAACCCATCGCCCGTGGGTTTTAATTGCTTGTTTTCGGCAATTTTTTCGTAACAGACAGAATTGGATGGAAAACATCTGTATTTTTATATTTTATTTATTTATTGTTGTAGGGATTTACTATTATTGTATGCTGCCTCCAAGAAGCCCTCAGCAATGCCTGAATTCTTCCTGATCAGCGGAGGAGCCCATTGCGCTAAATCCAATCCCGTTAGTCGTACGATGCTGAAATTTGGTACACAGCCTCAGAGGAGTCCCTCAGCAAGATTGGCTAGGCCAAAATACGTTCTGATCAGCTGAGGAGCCCATTGCGCTAAAACCAATACCGTTGGTCGTACGATGCTGAAATTCGGTATGCTGCCTCCAAGAAGCCCCTCAGCATGACTGGCAAGGCCAAAATACTTTCTGATCAGCTGAGGAGCCAGTGGCGGTAATTTCAATACCGTTGGTCGTAGGATGCTGAAATTCGGTAGACAGCCTCAGAGGAGTTCCTCAGCAACATTGGCTGGGCCAAAATACGTTCTGATCAGCTGAGGAGCCCATGGCGCTGATTTCAATACCGTTGGTCGTACGATGCTAAAATTTGGTACACAGCCTCAGAGGAGTCCCTCAGCATGTCTGGCAAGACCTGAGTTCTACCTGATCAGGACGTATTTTGGCCCAGCCAATGTTGCTGAGGAACTCCTCTGAGGCTGTCTACCGAATTTCAGCATCCTACGACCAACGGTATTGAAATTACCGCCACTGGCTCCTCAGCTGATCAGAGAGTATTTTGGCCTTGCCAGTCATGCTGAGGGGCTTCTTGGAGGCAGCATACCGAATTTCAGCATCGTACGACCAACGGTATTGGTTTTAACGCAATGGGCTACTCCGCTGATCAGGACCTATTTTGGCCCAGCCAATCTTGCAGAGGGCTGAGGGGGCTTGGGGGGGCTCTGAGGCTGTGTACCAAATTTCATCATCGTACGACCAACGGTATTGAGATCAGCGCCATGGGCTCCTCAGCTGATCAGGAGGGAATTTGGTCTTGCCAATCTTGCTGAGTGGCTTCTTAGGCTGTATATCAAATTTCAGCATCCTACGACCAACGGTAAGGAAATCGGTGTCATCGGCCCCACTGCTGATCAGACTAGATTTTCAATTCCTCGTGATTAATTTTCAAAATCTCGTCATAGGCTCCTCTGTGGCTGCATACCAATTTTCAGTATTGTATGACGAGTGGTATGGGAAATGGCGAAATGGGTCCCTCTGCTGACAATTCACCCACCCACACACGCACGCACACGTCATATTTATTACCTGATTATATTATTTTATTAATTTTATTATTATATAACAACATCACGAGCTCACAAGAAAACACAAATTGCCCGTCCACAGTGTAAACGCGAAAATGGAGCAACAATTATTGCCTGGAGTTGCTCCACTTTTTTCAAGCAATAAATTGCTGGCAATTAATTGCTTTTTCTCAAAAAAGAGAACAGGGAAAAATTGCCGAATTGCTCAGAGTTGCTGGCAATTTTAATTGCCGAGAATTGCTCAAGTTTCGGCAATTTAGTTGCCCGTCTAAATGGGGCTTTAGTCTAATTCCGGTGGAAAACCCTGGACGATTTTAAGAAAATTTTTTTTGTTACGCAGTGTGATAAACCGACCTACTCCAACTATTCGAACTTTATTTTCTGAAATACCTAGGGCCGTTTTATCAATTCACCTAATCAACTGATTATCCAAGGACGCACCGACTAACTATTTTCCAGGTGACTTCATGCTGAAAAATCATACGTCACGTTTCCACGGAATCAGTTAGTCGGTGCGTCCTTGGATAATCAGTTGATTAGGTGAATTGATAAAGCGGACCCTAGACAAATAATGTTGCCATGTCACTAATCTACTTAGCAGCGTTTTACTTCCATATTTACAGAGTAAATGGAAGCATTGGAATCGTCCTAAAATCGAGAATCGGAACGGAGCTTCAGAAAAAACTTTTTTCTTTTACACATTTACTCAGAATCACTTCCTGAACAAGTGTCTGAGTGCCCGTGTGTCCGTCTGTGGTCATTTACAGAAATGGCCATAACTCCCTCATTTTTAAACCTTTTTTCAAATTTCTTGAACTGAAATGTTTGTCTCGGAAAGCCCTAACACCCTGTTTAATCGGGATTTGGATAACGCACAGTACTTCCGATGTATTTGCATTTTTAGTGTTTTCTATTTTATTTTTTTCCGGCCACAAAAATGAACCGATTCGAGCGTTCTTGGTCTTAGAATCTTCGTTTTACCTTGCAGAATATGTGGATATTTTTTATATTCCAAAAATGTAGCGAATTTTTTTTTTGGCGAATTTTAAAATTTGCATAGCGGATTTTTTTGCATAGCGGACATTTTTGACCTAAACACCCTTAAAAACAGTCAAAATATGATCAAATTTTTTCAAATATGTACGTTTCAAAATATGGAAGTATTGTGTGTTATCTACGCACCACTGGTTTAAATTCACCATTTAAACGATTAACCGTTCTATTTAATTTAATTTACTATTTAACTATTAAGCCAAGCGCAACTGATATAGTGTGAGTGCGTCACCTTGTTGGTGTAATAGGCTAGTGGTCATAAATAGAAGATCAATTGACCGTATCCAAGAACCAAGGCCAAATTCTCAACTTTTTCCAGTTTTAGTTCTGCTGATTTGTATAATAAGACCAAATTCCTCAAATTGAAGGTTTTTGGTTGACAGAAGTTTATGTGGGGATTCCAACGAGTGGAAAACGAATTTTATGGCTCTAGTAGTTTTCGATTTATTAAGAATTGGGAAAATTTTGGAAAACTCAATAATTTCTCACTAAAAATGCAATAAATCCTAAAAGGTTTTAGCTACCGCCGTGGCGATGGTCTCATTCGATAAGGCATCGAGAAATTGATACCTCACATGCAAATTTCCTTAAAAAGACGAGTTTTTTCCCACTTCAACAGCTGTGTTACTGGCCTTAAAATTGAGGTAGGGTTCTGTCGAGACGTTAGGACCAACTACATACGGAACCTGATTTTTGGTGAAAATTTCAAAAAAGTTTGACAACTTCTTCCCCCTGAAAAACCCCGGACAGCAGAGGGCAGACGGCGAACGGACAAAACATTTTTATTGCAGATTCGGATTTTACACCCATTGAAACGTAAACCAACAAATTTTCAGGCCTTCTGAGA
Organism: Nesidiocoris tenuis; assembly: GCA_036186465.1. Lineage (NCBI taxonomy): Eukaryota > Metazoa > Arthropoda > Insecta > Hemiptera > Miridae > Nesidiocoris > Nesidiocoris tenuis. The sequence continues at coordinate 39,018,090 of AP028909.1, forward strand.
AAATCTCAGGTATAAGGCACTGTCCTTGAGGAGACCTTGCCAACGGGTATCACTGTCTTGTTTAATCGTTCGGTGTTTTGATATTTTTATACTAATTTTGACTTATACATTATGATTATGAACCAAACCCCCTCCAATTTACATATCAGGTTTAAAGGAAATAGGAAAATTATCCAACCTTGCCACTGAAAATCAGATAAAACCGACTGTGACGATCATGAACAAAACCAGAACCAAAGTAAATGTCGATTCATCTGACGATTTTCGTAAATTAACTAAGCTTTTAGCAAGCAATCAAATCCCTCATCACACATATGAGAATAAACAAGAAAGAAACGTCAAAGTAATGATGAAAGGAATTCCAATAGATCTTGCAGAATCAGATGTAAAAGCTTCACTGGAAACGGCACTTGCAATAAACAATGTTGGTGTCACCAGAAAACTTGACAAGAAAACCAAAGAAAAATTGAGCATGTGTCTTGTGGAATTTCCACAAAACACTGACATAAAAAGTATTTACAACTTATCTGTACTCGATCAAATTTATAAAATAAAAGTTGAACCTCTAAGGACGTCAAAATTAGTCGTACAATGCAAAAATTGTCAGGAATTTGGGCATACCAAAAATTTTTGCGGCAAAAATCCGAAATGTGTAAAGTGTGGGAAGCCACACGATACAGCAAGTTGTACAAAACCTAATAGTCCGAAATACCCTCCATGTTGCGCCAACTGCCTATCGGAGAATGTGAAGCCTGAAGATGCACAGCATACTGCAAACTGGAGACAGTGCCCAGTAGCTATTAGAGCCCAAGAGGTCTACAAGAAAAAAGTTACTGGAATTACTACGCATCTTCCAGAGCAAAAAGAAGTAGTCAGCGCATTCAAAGTGAAGACACCTTCCATGAATAGAGGAGCTGCAATTAATTTCAAGGACCCTAACCTGAAATCATTTGCTGCCATTACAAAAAACGCTCACAAGCAGAACCCAGCTTCAGAAGACAACTATAGACATGAGGAAATTTCTCTCCAAATGATTATGGCCGAAATTAGAAGTATTAGCAAGCGCCTTGCGGTGCTTGAAAAGCAAGGTCATGCAAGAAAGTCATGAAGCCTACAATCAGAATAATGAGTTGGAACGCCAACGGATTGTTGCAGAGATCAAAAGAATTAGAGGTGGTTTTAAACCTCAGCAAAATTGACATATGTCTGATATCCGAAACTCATTTTACCAAAGAGACATTTTTCAGAATGAAAGGTTACAAATGCTACCATGCCTTGCACCCGAGTAATCGAGCTCGTGGAGGTAGTGCAGTGCTGGTGAAGGAGACCATCAAGCATTATGAATCCACTAAAATTGAAGCTGAGAAGTATCAAATCAGTGGTATAAAAATCATAACACCTGTCTACTCTCTCGAGGTAGCCAGTATCTATTGTCCACCCAAACATAGCTTCAGACAAGAGGAGTATGAAGACGTTTTCATCAAACTTGATAATCGCTTTATTTTGGGAGGCGATTTTAACGCAAAGCACACTAGATGGGGGTCACGTCTATGTACTACCAAAGGCATAGCCCTCAATAAAGCCATCACTAACTACAATTGTGAACCATATTCAACTGGGAAGCCGACGTACTGGCCAACAGATACAAACAAGTTACCTGACCTCGTTGACTTTTTTATAGCACGAAACCTCTCAGCAAACTACTTGTTGGTGGAAGAAAACGATGACCTCAGCTCGGACCACTCCCCAATCATTATCACATTAAGTGAGTACATCATTCAGAGACCTCATAACCCTTCACTTGTCAACAGTAAAACAGACTGGGGGAAGTTTAAAACTGATCTCAGCTCTACAATAGATCTCTCTATCCCTATCAATAGTAGAGAAGATACTGATAGAGAACTCGAACTCCTCACAATATCTATCCAGGATTCAGCCAGGAGAAATACACCAGTTGTCAAAAAGAGAAACAAAGGTATTAACTACCCACAAGAAATTGTTGAGGCAGTCAAAGAAAAGCGCAAAGCCAGAAAGCATTGGCAGGCGACACGTTGTCCTGCCCAAAAAGCTGAATGGTACAAAGCAGCAGCCAGGCTTAGAAATATGATTAGAGAAATAAAAGACGAAAATACAAAAGTATTCCTGAGCGAGCTTACCAGCGATCAGCACACAGATTACTCCCTCTGGAAGGCTACAAAACACCTCAAAAGACCAACCATTCATGCACCCACGGTTAAAAAACCCGATGGAGAATGGGCACGCGATAATCAGACAAAGGCAGATGTTTTCGCTGAGCATCTTGCAAATATCTTTACACCTAATCCTGCTGCACCAAATGAAGAAGCACTAGAAGATATTCCAGAAAAGGAACCATTGACTGATATACCTCCTGTTCGGGTACAGGAAGTAGTTAAAACGATAAAACTTGAAATCAACCCAAAAAAGGCCCCAGGTTATGACCTCATAACTGGCCAGATACTAAAACATCTTCCAAGAAAAGCAGTTGCGAAAATCACTCAGATATTCAATGCAGCAATTTTTCACCGCTATGTCCCTCAACAATGGAAGATTGCTGAGGTGATCATGATCCCAAAACCAGGGAAACCAACGGATCAGTTGACATCATATAGGCCCATCTCATTGCTGCCAGTGATGTCCAAGCTCTTTGAGAAGCTCATAAACAAGAGATTGTTAGCTCTGATCAATGAGCGCAAGCTCCTACCAAACCACCAGTTTGGCTTTCGACAGAAGCACTCCACAATAGATCAAGTACACCGGATCGTCAACATCATTGAAGAAGCTCTAGAAAAGAAGAATGTCTGCTCAGGCATCTTCCTGGACGTAGCTCAAGCGTTTGACAAAGTTTGGCATGAAGGCCTCAACCACAAGCTGAAGAAGATGCTACCCTATCAGTATGTCGAGTTACTCGAATCTTATTTGTCGAGGAGATATTTTTGCATCAAACAGGAGGATGCATACTCAGAACCTAGAACAATTAACGCGGGAGTACCGCAAGGAAGTGTTATAGGCCCACTACTATACCTTCTTTACACCTGCGATTTGCCCGAGACTGAAGAGAACACAACAGCGACGTTTGCTGACGACACTGCTATCCTAGCAGTTGGAGAAAGCAACGAAGAATCTACCCAAAAACTGAATAGAGCGATCTCCAGGATCAGCAGTTGGACTGCAAAGTGGAGAATCAGATTAAATGAAGCAAAGTCGGTCCACATTGACTTCACCAACCGAAGCATTGTGTACACCCCGACTTTCATAAATGGTGTGGCCATTCCCTATGTGAATGAAGCCAAATATCTGGGTATGACGTTGGACGCCAAGCTCAGATGGAAAGAACATGTAAAGAAAAAGAAGACTGAACTTGTCCTCAAGCTTAGAAAAATGTACTGGCTGATTGGCCGGCAATCCACCATGACCATCGGCAACAAGCTGCTTCTGTACAATCAAGTGCTTAAGCCAGTTTGGTCCTATGGAGCGCAGTTGTGGGGCTGCACAGCTCCAACCAATAGACAGATCATTCAGAGGTTCCAGAACTCAGTGCTACGATGCATCACCGACGCGCCGTGGTACTTCCGAAATGATGCCCTCCACCGAGAACTCAACGTGGATAGTGTCGATCAAGTGATTAAGCAGAGAGCATCTGCCCATCTGACCAGACTGAGAGATCATCTAAACGAAGAAGCAGTCAAACTGTTGGACGTAGAAGATCTAACTAGGCGCCTAAAGCGCACAAAGCCACATGAACTTGCATAGGAAGTGATTGTGAACTATATAAATGAGAATGACAATGACCTAAGCTATGTATCTTAAGTCTAGTAAAGCATGTATTAGGAAATATCAATTTAATATTGTTGATGAGTTATTACTCGGTGCAATAAAAAATTATTACAGGAAAAAAAAAAAAAAAAAAAATGATTATGAACCTACCTACTCCAACTAATTGAACTTTATTTTATGTGATACCCAGACAAATAATGTACCCATGTCACTAATCTACTTAGCAGCGTTTTTATGTTTCGATACCATGTAGTTTTTTTGGGGCGAATTTTAAAATTGGCATAGTGAGTTTTTTGATATTTTTGACCTAAACACCCTTAAAAGCAGTCAGAATATTATCAAACAGTGTCACACTTTTACATTTCAAAATATTGAAGTATTGTGTGTTATCTACGCACCACTGGTTTGCTTGGGACATTGGGACTTGGGAACAATGGTTCATTATTGAATAATAATTCCTACCGGTAACTTCATCTGCATAGAATGTAGAAGAAAAAACTGTGGTACCTTTAACTCCTGACACTTTGATCGGCTTGCCATTCAGTTTGGCCCCTTGGCCCTGCATGGCTGTGAATCTGAATTTCATGATGGGGACGTCAATCAAGCCGAGTTCGGGCTTTTTGTTTATGTACAGACCAATCGATGTGCAGACGTGCGGATTACCGTGGACGAAGTTCAATGTCCCGTCTACCGGGTCGATTATCCATGTTGGTTCGTCTGTGAGCACTAGCGGCATATTTGTCTCGGCCGCCGTCTCTTCTCCGATGAACCTTCAGAACATCAGGCGTGTAAGCACAATACTTGATACTATGATTACACTGGGTAAAAGCCAAAAAATCGTCCGGGGTTTCTCAGCATTTTTAGACTAATTTTGGTGTTCTGATTCCAAATATCACCTTGGTTTTGCTCTATCAGGTCAACTTTTTGAGATACAGCCATAGCTACCTGACGAGCTAGACATACGAGGGGGGACCCAAAAGTAACGGGAATTTTGTCATAACTTTTTTATTTTTCAATATTTTTACACCAAATGTTACACCTTCAAAGTAATTACCACTGACTGCAACGCACTTGTCCAATCGGGTTTTCCACCTTTAAAAACATTGTTCAAATTCATTTAATGGAATGAGTTCGAGGCCATCCAGCGATTTTCGTTTTACCTCTTCCACAGTCGTAAATCGTTTTCCTTTCCAGTCCCTTTTTTGACGAAGGAACAAAAAATAGTCGCAGGGGGCAAAATCGGGTGAATAGGGGGGTGAACAATCGGTGTCATGCCATTTATCGTAAGAAACTGCTTCACAGACAGGGCAGTGTGTGCGGGGGCATTGTCGTGATGGATGAACCAATCCCCTGACTGCCACAAATCCGCTCTTTTTTTCAATCACCAATGAGTTGATGATTCTACATCAATCAACATCAACATCAATGATCAATGTTCGGGAATAGGGGTGGTAGGCACCAATTAATTCCACGAAAATGGACGAGAGGAGTGAGGGAAATGAAATTAAATAAATGCGGTAGAGTGGACTGTATTAACAAAAGAAGAATGAATGTGATTCATAAGATTTGAAGATATTACTGTCCTCGAACTTCCTTAATAAACTTAAATGATGCCTTAAGGGGCTGGCAGGGACAACCTACGCAAGAATTTACAGTAATGGCCCTACGGAGCTCCTTACAGTTATAAAGTAAATTATATGCAGTGGAAAGGTCTGACCGGATTGCCAGGTAAGAGGGATCGTTTGGGTGACGACGTCCAGACGATGTCGATTGCGTTGCAGTAGTTCGACAGACCATTCGGAAAATAAAGGCTTCTGGTGGTAAATATATCTATATATATCGGGGGTCCTGGTGCTTCAACCTGAAAGTCAGGAAAATGGCAAATTGACTACAGGTCTTTTATAGGTGACACCAAGACGGGCGGTGAGATTAAGTAATATGTACTTACAATTCGTTTGATAATAGTTTTAATTCCAGATGGTGGAGAAATAGATAGTAGGTGACTGTGGCTTGAGGTCCACCAATTTATAGTTGGATGGTCACCACAGTAAATACACGGGGAGGCGGTTCAACTTTAGCGGAGTGAAGAACGCAGACTGAGGTTCTAAAATGTGAGGGGGGTGGTGGCAATAGAAGGGACGGGGACGGGAGACGGTTCTAGGCCTTGAATTGCAGAGGATTGTTGCTTGGAAGATGGGGGCGCCCTTTCGTACGAGAGTTGCAGGTTTTCACGTGCATCTGGGGCTATACCAATCAATGAGTTGATTTTCTCAACGTTGTCATCAGTTCTTGACGTTGAAGGGCCGCCAGAACGAGGTTGGTCTTCAATCATCATTTGCCCATTTTTAAAACGCTGAAACCACTCGTAGACTCGTATTTTGCTCAATGCAGCATCCCCATAAGCAGTTTTTAGCAATTCGAGAGTTTCAGCCGGCGTTTTCCCTAACAGAAACAAAATTTTACGGCCGCGCGTTGCTCCACGCTGTCCGCCATCCCACGTTTTCCGTTCGCCGAAACGGAAAAAGTTGTTTCACTAAAAAACGACCGAGACGAACCGTTCAACTCTCAGTGACCCAACTTTGCACACTGGCTCTTGAGATGTGTCCCTTCCAAACCCCTCACTTGCCAACGAACCACTCACAGCAGTCTTTCCCCTCCAGCTCGATTCCCGTTACTTTCGGGTCCCCCCTCGTATGTTAATTTGAGGGTTTTGAGTTCAATCCTGGCTCAAAACCCTCAAATTAACATACGAGGGGGGACCCAAAAGTAACGGGAATCGCTATATATAGCCAAGTATTCATATATAAATGGTTGCTTCTGATGTGTTTCTGTTTCCAAATGACAAAGTCATATTTTTTTTATTCCAAAATTAAAAAATCCAATATGAGCAGCACCAAGCTTGTCTATATATCCAATATGTCTGTAGCGAACAAACCTGACCTGATTGAAACAAACAAAGGGCATTTTCGAACTCAGAGCATCACCATTAGTCTAATTCCGGTGGAAAACCCTGGACGATTTTCCAAAAGATTTTTTTTGTTACGCAGTGTTATAATGCATTCTCAGGGTTAAGTTGGAGCTGTAAATCACTATCAAATTTCCACCAGGGAATAGGTGTATTGAGGATGCCTAGTGCTCGGTGCAGACGAATGTGAAGAAATTCTGGAAATGGAATTCTGGTATCATTTTGTTGAACATTTTTCTTCCGTTTTTATCCCCCCACCTATTGTACTCCTCATTATCCTTCTCTAGATCTCCTGTCTTTAGGAACTTTCACCATCGCTCAAGCCGATGAGTTGTGGGAACTGAAATCCTTTAAGCCCGAGTTTGAGATGGGTCCTGATTGGGGCCCCCCAATACCCCTCCATGCCTGTTCCTCAGTCCTCGCGCCCCCGCTTACTGATCTTTTCAATAGTCTCTTCCCTAGCATTTGGAAATGCTAGAACCACAGAAAGACAAGTTAGCTCCTCTAGCAAAACGTTGCTTTTGAATTTTCATAATATACATGGACACACAGACACAGACCCTATTCTCCGAATGGCTAATTATCAATGAACTAGCATGTAAAATTACCGAAGAATCAGTCTGTGGTATCGGTCAAACGTATTAATATAAGCTGGCTAATCGCCCCTTCACTTTCTAATAGCCGAATCGCATCTGCAGTTCCGAGCCTATAAACAGACGAACTTGTGTAGAAAGCCGGTATTGAAGGTGGGAATGCATCTGATAGAGAATTTCACACATTCTTCTGCATGACATTTTTGCTTAACCCCATAGGTGCTTAGGCCGTAAAACCAAGACAATAGCGAAAAAAATCCGAATTTGGCCTCATCAGTTAACTCAAAATTAACATTGGTGACCAAAATCTCGAAAAAAATCCAAATTTCATGTTTCATAGTCAATATCTAAAGATTCCCTCCAAAAAACAACGAAGTCAAATCCATCATTTTTACTTCCATATTTACAGAGTAAATGGAAGTATTGTGATCGTCCTAAAATCGAGAATCGGAACGGAGCTTCAGAAAAAACTTTTTCTCATACACATTTACTCAGAATCACTTCCTGACACCATAATCACAAAAATGGACCGATTTGAGCGTTCTTGGTCTCAAAATCTTCGTTTTACCTTGCAGAATATGTAGATATTTTTTATATTCCAAAAATGTAACTAATATTTTTTTTGGCGAATTTTAAAATATGCATAGTGAACTTTTTGTTATTTTTGACCTTAGCACCCTTAAAAACAGTCATAATATGATCAATTTTTTTTCAAATATGTACGTTTCAAAATATGGAAGTATTGTGTGTTATCTACGCACCACTGGTTTTGAAATTTTTCCTAGGCTACCTTAGTTTTTCAGCAGGAATCGGTTTTTGCATTTTTCTTAGTCCTGGAGAGTTGTAGAAAATTGCAATTTTTATGTGTCATGTACCTGCCCAAAACCTACTCAAAAATATTTTTTTTGGAATTTTAACATTTTTTTATAGGGTCAAAAAAATATTTTTTGTTCAGGTCTTTAAACCAGTTTTTGATTACTAAACCCCAATCAATTTTGACTTATGGGTGATTCTCAAACTACGGGCAATAATCAAGTCCGGGCATGGTTTATGGCTACCAAAGCGTGTTATCCCAAACTTCTTTGTCTCAAATCAAAGAAGAGACTCTCATCTTGAAGAAACAATTGTTGAATTAGGTCAAATTACAATAATTATGTGCATTTTAGGCATGCTAAGTGACAAAATGTAATTACCGTGGCTGTCCCAAAATTCGATTTTGGATTTCAAAGTTGTCCTTTGGCAATGTTCAGGGAGGAGAAAAAAATATTGTTCAAGTAGATGAGTGGAATGATCAGAAATCATGAGAAAGTCTCCAATTAACCAAATCTGGGAGTGTAGAGGGGTCAACAATGTTTGTCCCAAAAAAAGAAGTAATTACCGTGCAAAATAATCAAATGGGATATTTTGACACGGAAAGTGGGATATTACGAACCCATCTTGTAACTTGTGTAAGGTGGCAACCCTGCTTGAGCTCACGATACCTGCTCCAGACCGGCTTCTTTCAGTTTAGAAGATACAGCCCACATCAAAGGTTCTCAGTCAGGCGAGTGACTTTTCTCTTGTAATTACCATGGCATGTTATAACTTCCACAATTTTCAAAATATTACTTCTTCTCTTTTATTATGTTGAAGAGCTTGAACAGCTGTTTAGAGCGTGTATTTATAATTTATTCTAGGATTAATTAGAATCTAGTTATTTCATTTGAAAGTTGCAAATGTAATTCACGTGCTCTAAAATGTGTAATTCATGTGGAATAAATAGGTACGAATAAAAGCCATGGTAATTTCATTCTTACCATGTGAATTACCGTCGAAGGTTATCAAAATGGGACGTGGAGGGGCTTCAAAAGAGGACTTGGAGGGGTTCAACACAGGTCGTGGAGGGCTTCACGTCAGCATTAAAGTCCGTATCACACGTCAGACCGATCTCCTCCCCATCCCACAGTCCGTCTGGACAGACCGATTCTTTGGTAATTTTTACATGCAAATTCATTCATAATTTTTCTTAGCAATAAGGATCCATAGATCAATAATAACAAACGTTGATGCAGGTGCGCCAAAGAGAACATATCCATAGGATCAGCCACTCGGGTAATTGGGTCTGTGTGTCTGTCCGTGGGATGGGGAGGAGAACGGTCTGACGTGTGATACGGCCTTAAGCCAGTATCACACGTCAGACCGATCTCCTCCCCATCCCACAGACCGTCTGGTCAGACCGATTCTTTGGTGATTTTTACGTGCGAATTCATTGAAAATTTTTCTTAGAAATAAGGTTCCATAGATGAATAATAACAAACATTGATGCAGGTGCGCCAAAGTGAACATATCCATAGGACCAGCCAATCAGAGCATAGGGTCTGTGTGTCTGTCCGTGGGATAAGGAGGAGATCGGTCTGACGTGTGATACGGGTTTAAGAACTGAATGAAACATGAAATAGACTGATTGAGATTCATAAGACAAAACCTTGGATAGATATCCAGCATTTTCGTTTTGTAACGTTAGGTAATAAGCTCGCAAGAAGGGTCGTAGCCACATTAGTTACCAAAAATATAGGTACTGTCTCGGCAACGACGATGTCTAAACCAGTGGTGCGTAGATAACACACAATACTTCCATATTTTGAAACGTAAAATTGTGACACAATTCGATCATATTTTGACTGCTTTTAAGGGTGTTTAGAGACGGACAGACAGACACACGGACAAACAGACACTTGTTCAGGAAGTGATTCTGAGTAAATGTGTATAAGAAAAATTTTTTGTAAATATGGAAGTAAAAACACTAAAAATGCAAATGTATCGGAAGTACTGTGCGTTATCCGATTAAACAAGGTGTTACGCCTTGCCAAGAAAAACACTTCCGTTCAAGAAATTCGAAAAAAGGTTGAGAAATGAGGGAGTTATGGCCATTTTTACTTCCATATTTACAGAGTAAATGAAAGTGTTGTAATCGTCCTAAAATCGAAAATCAGAACGGAGCTTCAGAAAAAACTTTTTCTTATACACATTTACTCAGAATCACTTCCTGAACAAGTGTCTGTGTGTCCGTCTGTCCGTCTGTGGTCTTTTACAAAAGTGGCCATAGCTCCCTCAATTCTCAACCTTTTTTTCAAATTTCTGAAACTGAAATATTCGTCTAATTCGTCTAAGACCTAACACCCTGTTTAATCGAAATTTGGATAACGCAAAGTACTTCCGATATATTTGCATTTTTAGTGTTTTCTATTGTAGTTTTTTTTCGGGCACAATAATGAACCGATTTGAGCATTCTTGGTCTTAAAATCTTTGTTTTACCTTGCGGATATTTTCTATATTCCGAAAATGTATTGAATTTTTATTTTGGGCGAATATTAAAATTTTAATAGTGAATTTTACGATATTTTTGGCCTGGACACCCTTAAAAGCAGTCAAAATATGATCAAATTGTGTCACAATTCTACGTTTCAAAATAAGGAAGTATTGTATGTTATCTACGCACCACTGGTTGTAAATGACCACAGACGGACAGACTGATACTTGTTCAGGAAGTGATTCTGGGTAAATGTGTATAAGACCAGTGGTGCGTAGATAACACACAATACTTCCATATTCTGAAACGTAAAATTGTGACACAATTTGATCTTATTTTGCTGCTTTTGAGGGTGTTTAGGCCAAAAATATCGAAAAATTCACTATTAAAATTTTAAAATTCGCCCAAAATGAAACCAGTGGTGCGTAGATAACACACAATACTTCCATATTTTGGAACGTAAAATAGTGACACAATTTGATCATATTTTGACTGCTTTTGAAAGTGTTTAGGTCAAAAATATCAAAAAATTCAGTATTAAAATTTTAAAATTCGCCCAAAATGAAAAAACGCCACATTTTTGGAATGTAAAAAATATCCACATATTCTGCAAGGTAAAACGAAGATTTTGAGACCAAGAACGCTCAAATCGGTTCATTTTTGCGGCCGGAAAAAAATAAAATAGAAAACACTAAAAATGCAAATATCTCGGAAGTACTGTGCGTTATCCAAATTCCGATTAAACAGGGTGTTAGGTCTTGCCGAGACAAACATTTCAGTTCAAGAAATTTGAAAAAAGGTTGAGAAATGAGGGAGTTATGGCCATTTTTGTAAATGACCACAGACGGACTAACGGAGTAACGGACACACGGACACTTGTTCAGGAAGTGATTCTGAGTAAATGTGTATAAGAAAAAGTTTTTTCTGAAGCTCCGTTCCGATTCTCGATTTTAGGACGATCACAATACTTCCATTTACTCTGTAAATATGGAAGTAAAAACGCCACATTTTCGGAATGTAAAAAATATCCACATATCGACGGCGAAGTGGTGAGACCTCGTATCTCCAATTTCGTACCTGCACGTGCACATTAGAGATGTCATGGAAATTCAATGTGGTTACATAGGGTGCCATAGGAACAGTGGCGGTCTTAACAAAATGGAGATACGAGGTCTCACCACTTCGCCGTCGATATTCTGAAAGGTAAAATAAAGATTTTAAGACCAAGAACGCTCAAATCGGTTCATTTTTGTGGCCGGAAAAAAATAAAATAGAAAACACTTAAAATGCAAATATATCGGAAGTACTGTGCGTTGTCTAAATTCCGGTCAAACAGGGTTTTAGGTCTTGCCGAGACAAACATTTCAGTTCAAGAATTTTGAAAAAAGGTTGAAAAATGAGGGAGTTATGGCCATATTTGTAAATGACCACAGACGGACAGACGGACAAACAGACACTTGTTCAGGAAGTGATTCTGAGTAAATGTGTATGAGAAAAAGTTTTTTTTGAAGCTCCGTTCCGATTTTCGATTTTAGGACGATTCCAATACCTCCATTTACTCTGTAAATATGGGAGTAATAATCGAATAATCGTCCTAATTCCAAATGAAGTAAAAAATTGAAACGAACTTGTGGTCGGGGAATTCGGTTTTCAATCCATTGATGATCATGCATTCAACCTCTTTGTCGGTTTCGGTGACAAAATCGATGTTCGAGGCTTTCGTTTGTATGGTTTTTGCCGCAAAAATCCTGTTCCTGATGAGCTAAACATTGAAAAACGCTGCTAAGTAGATTAGTGACATGTTTACATTATTTGTCTGGGGATCACAGAAAATGAAGATCAATTAATCGGAGTAGGTAGTTTGATCATCGAATCATAGTTTACGAGTCAAACTTTGTACACCTACAATAGAAAACCCTGCTAAGTCGTGACCCTAATCCAAATAAAACGCTGGTAAGTGGATTAGTGACATGGGTACCTTATTTGTCTGGGTATCTCAGAAAATAAGGTTCAAATAGTTGGAGTATGTAGGTTTATCATCATAACGTAGGAGTCAAAATTTGTATACAAATAGAACCAGTGGTGCGTAGATAACCCACAATACTTCCATATTTTGAAACGTAAAATTGTGACACAATTTGATCATATTTTGACTGCTTTTAAGGGTGTTAAGGTCAAAAATATCAATAAATTCACGATTCAAATTTCAATTTTGCCTAAAATAAAAATACGCTAAACTATCGGCATATAAAAAATATCCACATATTCTGCAAGGTAAAACAAAGATTTTAAGACCAAGAACGCTCAAATCGGTCCATTTTTGTGGCCGAAAAAAATAAAATAGAAAACACTAAAAATGCAAATATATCGGAAGTACTGTGCGTTATCCGAAAACCGATTTAACATTAAGTTATGTCTTGCCGAGACAAACATTTCTGTTCATGAAATTTGAAAAAAGGTTGAGAAATGAGGGAGTTACGGCCATTTTTGTAAATGACCACAGACGGACACACGGACAGACGGACGGACGGACACACAGACACTTGTTCAGGAAGTGATTCTGAGTAAATGTGTATAAGAAAAAGTTTTTTCTGAAGCTCTGTTCCGATTCTCGGTTTTAGGACGATTCCAATACCTCCATTTACTCTGTAAATATGGAAGTAAAAGTGTGCAAAAAAAATTTCATCAGAATCTGGCTATTAATAGCAAATCGTCATTTGGCATACAACAGTGATTAACTCGATTTTTGGCAAAAATGGGTTATTACTTCCATATTTACAGAGCTTTCGGAGAATCACCCAAGTATTGGAATCGTCCTAACATCGAGAATCGGAACGGAGCTTCAGAAAAAACTTTTTCTTATACACATTTACTCAGAATCACTTCCTGAACAAGTGTCTGTGTGTCCGTTACGTCTGTCCGTCTGTGATCATTTACAACCAGTGGTGCTTAGATAACACACAATACTTCCATATTTTGAGACGTACATATTTGAAAAAATTTGATCATATTTTGACTGTTTATAAGGGTTTTTAGGTCAAAAATATCAAAAAATTCACTATGCAAATTTTAAAATCCGCTAAAAAAATTCGCTACATTTTTGGAATATAAAAAATATCCACATATTCTGCAAGGTAAAACGAAGATTTTGAGACCAAGAACACTCAAATCGGTCCATTTTTGTGGCCGGAAAAAAATAAAATAGAAAACACTAAAAATGCAAATATATCGGAAGTACTGTGCGTTATCCGAAAACCGATTTAACATTAAGTTATGTCTTGCCGAGACAAACATTTCTGTTCATGAAATTTGAAAAAAGGTTGAGAATTGAGGGAGCTATGGCCATTTTTGTAAATGAACACAGACGGACACACGGACACGCAGAGACTTGTTCGGGAAGTGATTCTGAGTAAATGTGTATAAGAATAAGTTTTTTCTGAAGCTCTGTTCCGATTCTCGATTCTAGGACGATCACAATACTTCCATTTACTCTGTAAATATGGAAGTAAAAATGACCATAACTCCCTCAATTCTCAACCTTTTTTCAAATTTCTTGAACTGAAGTGTTTGTCTCGCCAAGACCTAACACCCTGTTTAATCGAAATTCGGATAACGCACAGTACTTTCGATATAATTGAGTTTTTAGTGTTTTCTATTTTATTTTTTCCGGCTACAAAAATTGACCGATTTGAGCGTTCTTGGTCTTAAAATCTTTGTTTTACCTTGCACAATATGTGGGTATTTTTTATTTTTCAATAATGTGGCGTATTTCATTTTTGGTGAATTTTTAAATTTGAGTACCTAGTGAATTTTTTGATATTTTTGACCTGAAAACACTTAAAAGAAGTCAAAATATGATCAAATTGTGACGCAATTTTACGTTTCAAAATATGGAAGTATTGTGTGTTATCTTCGCACCACTGGTTTTTATCACTGGATTGGTCTTTCCACTGGGAATCTGATGGTCCCACTGGTTTGCGCAAATTCGGGAGAAAAAGCTACCGAAAACCGTTTTGAGCAACACCGCTCAACTTAAGGCCCGTAAAAGCGGTTATTTTAAGCTCCAATTCAAGAGCTCTCACGTTGGTTGGGTACAGCTCATCTTTTTGATTAGTATCCAACTTTTTGCTATATTTTTACTCAATTTTCTAAGCGATAATTCAAATAATGGTCATTTTTACTTCCATGTATACAGAGTAAATGGAAGTATTGGAATCGTCCAAAAATCGAGAATTGGAACGGAGCTTCAGAAAAAACTTTCTCTTATGGGTGATTCTCAAACTAGGGGCAATTTTGATCAGAGAAAATTTTTTTTAAAAAATTTTTTCAAAGTTCGTGAAATGTTTCAAATGGATTTTAGTTATACCCACCAAAGTAAAAAACGTAATGGCAGCGCATGAATCACTTTTGCGAGTCAAAAATTTGAATTTCAAATTCGGGTCCACGACAATGTTAATTTGTCCATGAAAATGGGAATAAATTCCAGTTTGATGCAGTAGCAATTATCTTCTTGGGTTGGCGAAAGGAAAAACAGCTTATTATGCTTGGAAAAATCGTTTCTTGACATTAAACTGAAAATGCAAATAAGTTTTGAGAAAAATCAAAACAGCTAGCCAGCCCCTTCTGCTTCCCCATGTTTTCCTGTAAAACGTAAGCTGCACCAGTCACTGAACAACTAGGGTAAAGAGCGGTACGCGATGGTAGGTACTAAGGTTGGCAAAAAGAGATAATTGTCTAATTTTACCATTGTCGTGGACTTTTGGAATTTTGAATGTCCACGACAATGTTAAAAACTAAAAGCCACGACAATGTGATTTTCAACTTTAAGATCAAATTATGTCAAAACTTCTCATGTCTCGAGGTTCTTCCAATTGGCATTAATTACAGTCTCTCACGACGTTGTGAAAACATTAGGGTGTCCCTTATTTTTCAACTTCAATATTTTTGGACGCATACCCTCTCATTTTTTTCTCTTAGGTCTAAAACTATCGTATGTGAAATATTTTCCCCCTAGGATGACGTTAACCCGTGCCGAATCGTCGCCAAAGTTGGAATATACGAATTTGGATTTTTTGCAAAAATCGCCCCTTTCTTGAGACACTCTGAAATTTGTTCTGGCCGTCGCGGTTGTTTGATTGACTCGAAATTTTTACCAAATATTTGAGTAATATTAACGAAGATCTGGTAAAAATTTGAAGAGGATTGGATGGAAATTGTGGGCTACAGAAATCTTATAAGTCTATTGTTAGTGCCCGTTTTATCGGAAACTTGCATTCAGACGGTTTTACTGACTCCTATCTCTGACGAATCGACTTTAAGGGCCGTATTCAGAAACCTCCCTCAAGTTCTTCCCGTAACTTAGGAGTTACCTAGTGAACTCCTTAACGAGAAATCCAATTCAGAAACCTCCCCTAGCTCTTAAGGAAGAAGAAAATGGCCGTCTTCCTAAGTTCTTCCCTCCAAAATCGTCGATTATTATTAAGGATGGTCGCGAGCACTCTTAAGAGCTCCTAAGGAGCTCGAAATTGGTTTTCAGAGCGTCCATCGATTCGATTTTCACCCTTTTATTGAAAATCTGATCAGTTGAATTTGATAAAGACGATTAGCTACCTATGTATATATTTTATGATATATTAGTTTGATAATAATAATAATAATGTATTCCGGTTTATATTTTAGATTTTCAAAATTTATTGATTGATTAAATTTTTAATTAAAAAAAAAAGAAATTTATTACCATCACTTATTATTATTTAAAATTTTTAATTTTATTTCAAGATTTTTATTTTAATTAGTCAGCAGCTATGCACTTGGGTACTAACCTTCATTCCGGAAAAATGGGGAACAGTCGAATAAATAAATACGATTTTTAAATAATCGCTATTTATTAAATTCACACAATAGTAGCAATACCGAAAAGCACGATCTTCAGAAATCGTTAACAAATAATACGTAGGAACCCGCGTCAATTAACTGTTCAATCAGAGATAGGTATATTTTTCGGAAATCCTCGATGGCGTGGGACTTTTCAAAACTCTCGTTTGTTTTTTTTTTTTTCAACAAACAAAAGATTGATCAACAGACGACAGTTCGTAGACATAACGCGAAACGACGATGGAACGTTATCAATAATACCGGCAGCACTCACAAATTTGGAAATAAATTATCAGATTCACTTTGATTCAAGTATCTAATAATCAAGTATCAAGTAATCGAGTAATTTTTCAGAATTATAAGGACTCGATTTTTTCTTTTGTGAAAATTAATTTCCAACCTACGATTGTTATGCATAAAAGAGGTTGAGAAAAGAGGAGAAAAGAAGGGCGCGTCCGAAATAGATAACTGATAGTAGATAACAGACAGGCCAGGGAGGTAAAAATCAAACCCGCCCAGGAAATCGAGCCAATCAGAAAGGCTGTTAGATAGCGTCTTCCCCAGCTCTTACTTAGTTGCTCCTTAGTTGTTCCTCTCTACGGTAAAAACTTAATAAGGGAGATGCTTAGTGAAGGGCGGTTTATGAAAGTTGATTTGTATAAAGTAACTACTTAGGTAACTCTTTCTCCTTAACAAGGTAACAACTAAGGAGGAACTTCAGGGAGGTTTCTGAATACGGCCCTAAATGTTCACCCCGTCTTCAGAGAGGCTTTCAAAGAGCTGCTGGGAGTACAGAAGAAGAAGAAGAAGAGTTTATTTGTATAAAGCCAATAAGGCCATTACAAAAGTTGGCAAGACTTCAATAGGCACAAAAGTGAAGATGAAATAAATATTTTCTTTTTGGAGAAAGATTACTCGAGCGTTAAATAATATGTATCGGAGTTTTTTTTTAATTTCATAAGTAAGCAGGTACCAAAAATATCTATTGGCCAAAAGCGGAAAGTATGTAATACATTTTTCCTCAGAAAACAGTTCCCTCTGAAACCTCGAAGGCTTTGAGCCTAAGGACAGTCTGCAGGAAACCAATAAAACTTGCAGGGTTCTTGATAGCAGAGATGGGCATATTCGTATTCCGTGAATACGAATACGAATATATTCACTTGATCCGTATTAGTGAATACGAATACGAATATATTCGTATTCACGGTCTGCGAATACGAATATATTCACTTAAGTTGTATTAGGTGAATACGAATACAAATACGTTTGTATTCACGAAAATTACTGTGAATATATTCATATTCACGAGGGAGCATACGAATATATTCGTATTCTCGAGGGAGAATACGAATATATTCGTATTTACGGGGTTGAATACGAATATATTCGTATTCTCCCTCGTGAATATGAATATATTCACAGTAATTTTCGTGAATACAAACGTATTCGTATTCGTATTCACCTAATACAACTTAAGTGAATATATTCGTTTTCGCAGACCGTGAATACGAATATATTCGTATTCGTATTCACTAATACGGATCAAGTGAATATATTCGTATTCGTATTCACGGAATACGAATATGCCCATCTCTGCTTGATAGTCATGGCTAGTAGCGATTGGCCCTCGGAGAGCGTGAATCCACCCAAAAATTTGAGCCTCTCGGCTCGAAACACTGCGCATTCTGCAATTAGGTGTTCTAAGGTGTCAGGCCTTGGCAGATCACAAACTTGGCAGTTCCGATCCGCTGAGAATTTTATACAGAGCCTGTTCAAGTATACCCGACAGAAGGGGAGACCTGCTAGTCTTGTCTGAGCTAGAAGTCGCTTATCGCACAGTGGCAGGGCAGCCTCCAAGTACGGAAGGAACGTAGGACGTTTCTTGGGACTTGGTTGAAAGAAGATTGACTCGTCAACGTCCTCCAGGCGGAGCGGAGCGTCCGACAAAGAGTTCTCGCTGTTGTTTCAGTCGGGCATAATCCTGCGGTTCCAGGAGTCCCTCGCAGTCCGCCTGAGCGAGCAGCTGCCTGAACTGCAGGGGTCAGCGAGCTTTCAAGCTCTAGAAGCCTGTAAAAGTCCTAGGAAGCCGCTCTTAGCCCATACTTTGGAGTTTCAGAAACCAGCTAAACATTCCCTTCCCAATATGCAGTTTGAGGTGGGTTCTAGTTGAAGCCCTGACCAGGTAATACAGCGTGCTCCATCCCAAGCCAAGTAGGGACGCTGTAACTTGAACTCTTTCGAGCAGCTCACAGTGGCTCCATGCTTCTGCAGCGTAAAGGGCTATACTTGCTATCACTGCCGAGAAAAGTGTCTTCCATGAAGAGGGCGTATTGGCTTGAGACCTGAACACGATCGCCCAGACACTTTTATAATCCGCTATCCCCTTCTTAACTGCCAATTTGGTATGCTGTGTGAACAAGCCTGAAGAGGAGAACTCGACGCCTAGGAAGACAACAGACTTTTGGACAATGACAAAGGGTTACTGAGGAGAATATGAAACATTGGCAGAGCGCGAATCCAGAATCAACTTATTGCTGCACGTCTATGCACGGTTGCAATGATCCCGGATTTGAGATAATTGTGAGATCCCTACCACTCATGTTATCCACGGCGCACGAGCCAAGAACAACTTTATGTACAGGAACAACAAGAAGTGATTAAATTATGTTACACTTAATTCGATTCGTGCACATGTGCTCTGCACCTTCAATTTCAATTTATTCAAATATCCTACAATAATATAATACGAATTCACCCCACATTTTTGAATGTTAGTTCAAGCATCTTATCTAATGCCTATGAAGATGCATGAACTGACAGGTTCATGTAAACATCTTACGGGGTGAGTGCAAGAGCTAAATTATTTTTGGAAAAACGAGACAACATCTGAACACTCAACCTTTTCTACCAATCGTATTTTTCGATCAATCGTCTTCAAATTTTTACCAGATCTTCGTTAATATTAGGTACTCAAATATATGGTGTAAATTTCAAGTCAATCAAACAACCGCGACTACCAGAAGAAATTTCAGAGTGTCTCAAGAAAGGGGCGATTTTAGCGAAAAAGCCCAAATTTGTATATTCCAACTTTGGCGACGATTCGGCACGGGTTAACGTCATCCTAGGGGGAAAATATTTCACATACGATAGTTTTAGACCTAAGAGAAAAAAATGAGAGGCTATGCGTATCAAATTTCCCAAAAAAAATTGTTCTCCCATATAAGGGACACCCTAGAAAACATGCATTAGATGGAATCATGATTATTAAAATTATAGAACTAGAAACGACCACGACAATGTTACGAATAAACCTACGCACCTGAAATATTCCCTTCAAGAGGATTGGTTCATGACTAAAAAAGCCGCTGGCACGTGTTCCGCATACTGGCTGAGACCGCCAGGGTTGCCGCTTTCCGAAACTATCCTCAAAATCCAAAATAACCCGAATCCCTTTTGCATAGCCGAGGATTTATTCTAGCCACGACAATGTTAAGAAACGTTATAGACAACTTTTCATTGATCGTAATTGTTGAAATGATTTTTACTTGAGCATTGCAATACTCTTTTCTAAACGTAAGATCCCTAACTTGAATGAGGAAAAAATCGCATTCAAAGGAAATGTATCAAATGGATGAAAGTCAACTGCTTAGTCGGGAATTTGAACTTTTAGACCTACCACGACAATGTGAATTGGTAAGTAAATCACCTAATTATGTTCTTCAAAAACCAACTATTCTTTTCTTGCCACCATTCCCAACGTAGAGCTGATCAGAACCTAAAATTGGGGAAAAAATCAAAAGCGTCCGTCTAATGAGAAAAATTTCAGAGGCTTTAGACGCAAAATTGCCCCTGGTTTAAGAATCACCCTTATAGGGCTGGTTAGGGCCGTTCTGTGTGTCCGTCTGTGGTCATTTACAAAAATGACCATAGCTCCCTCAATTCTCCGCCTTTTTTCAAATTTCTTGAACTGAAATGTTTGTCTCGGCAAGACCTAACACCCTGTTTAATCGAAATTTGGATAACGCACAATACTTCCAATATATTTGCATTTTTAGTGTTTTCTATTTTATTTTTTTCCGGCCACAAAAATGAACCGAATTAGGGGTTCTTGGTCTTAGGGCCAGTTTATTGACAAAATTAATCTTCCCGATATCCAAGGAAGCTCCAGATATACTTCACCACGGTGGTAGGTATTTACATCAGGGGGCCTATTCTGTAACCTGAAAGCAATATGTCTTTGGAAATCAATATTGATTTGCCATGACAAATCTAATGACAACGTATGACAATTTGTGTAATGAATCGATAGCGACTGCCAAGACATATTGCTTCAATTTTACAGAATAGGCCCCCTGATTTCAATGTAAAAGTCTCATTGGTGATGAGTATTGGGTGCTCCTTTGGATATCGGGAGGATAAATTTTGTCAATAAACCAGGCCTGAAAATCTTTGTTTTACCTTGCTGAATATGTGGACATTTTTTATATTCCGATAATGTGGCGTACTTTTATTTTGGGCAATTTTTTAAATTTGAATGGTGAAATTTTTGATATTTTTGACCCAAACGCCTTAAAAGCAGTCAAAATAATATTTTGATCATATTATGATCAAATTGATTCTCAATTTCACGTTTCAAAATATGGAAGTATTGTGTGTTATCTACGCACCACTGGTTTAGATTTCCTGAAAAGTTGAAAAAATCGAATTAATTACTGTTGCATGGCAAACGACAAAATGTTAATGGCTAATTAACATTAAGGGCTAAATAATTAGCCCCATTAATAATTAAGGGCTAATGTTAATTAACATTTCAATCAATGGATGGAAAATAGATGCGTTATTGCCTTAAACCCATAAACTTATAAATAATTTGTTGTCCGTCCGCCGTAAAGGCCGTATCACACGTCAGACCGTTCTCCTCCCCATCCCACGGACAGACACACAGACCTAATAATTGGATGGACAACAAATTTTGATCGTATATCCGTGTTCCAGAACCTCTGAAACGTAAAAGAAAAACGCTGCTAAGTAGATCAGTGGCATGTGCACATTAGTTTTCTGTGTATCCGAAGAACTCTGCAAATTCTGCACAGGGGTTCATTATTCAATTGCAAAGACAAACCTTATGGGGATTTCGAAAAACGTTGTTTCTCAACCAAAGAGAACATATCCATAGGATCAGCCAATTGGATAATTATTATCCAATTGGCTGATCCTATGGATATGTTCTCTCTGGCGCACCGGCATCAATGTTTGTTGTTTATTTGTTATTATTCATCTAAGGAACCTTATTTCTAGGAAACATTATCAATGACTTTGCATGTGAAAATAAAAAAGAATCGGTCTGTCCAGACGGTCTGTGGGAAGGGGAGGATTAAAAGCTAGTGTCGCTCTCACGTTGCCAAGCGCAACTGGTCGTAGCTTGAGAGCGTCACCTTGTTGGTGTAATAGGCTAGTGGTCGTGAGTAGATCAATCAACCGTATCTAAGAACCAAGGCCAAATCCTCAACTTATTCCGATTTTTGTTCTGCTGATAATACGACCAAATTCTTTAAATTGAAGATATTGGGAGGACAAAAGTTTTCGTTGGGGTTCCAACGAGTGGAACCCGAATTTTGTGGCTCTAGTAGCTTACGATTTATTATGAATTGGGAAAATTTGGGAAACCTCAAAAATGTCTCACAAAAACTGCAATAACTCCTAAACGGTTGAAGCTATCGGCGGGGCGATGGTCTTATTCGATTCAGAATAGAAAAATCTATAAAAAATGATGCCTCACATGCCAATGTTGCTTTTTTCCTGAAAAGCACGTGTTTTTTCCCACTTCAACAGCTGTTTTACTGGCCTTAATATTAAGGTAGGGTTCTGTCGAGACATTAGGACCAACTAGATACGGAACTTGATTTTTGGTAAACATTTCAAAATTTATCGACAACTCCTTCCCCCTCAAACACCCCGGACGGCGGACGGCGTACGTCGGACGGACAAAAAATTTTGATTGCAGATTTGGATTCTACACCCCTTGAAACGTAAACCAAAAAATTTTCAAGGGGTATTAAAAAATTATTTGTTCTGACCGATTACAAAGGTTCATTTCTCAAGAAAAATCAGTGGTGCATAGATAACACACAATACTTCCATATTTTAAAACGTAAGAGTATGAAACGATTTGATCATATTTTGACTGCTTGTAAGCAGGGCTGGTTTGGGCTTAAAAATAAGGACGTTGAGGTCAAAAATATCAAAAAATTCACTATTCAAATTTTAAAATTCGCCCAAAATAAAACGCTGCTGAGTAGATTAGTGACATGGGTACATTATTTGTCTGGGTATCACAGAAAATAAAGTTCAAATAGTTGGAGTAGGTAGGTTTATCATCATATCATTTGTGGAGTAATGGTCAATGGTGAGTTCAATGATGCTTAAATGGTACTTTTTCACAATGATGAATAAATAGGTATAAAAAGAAGAAAAAACACTGAGCGATTAAACAAGACCCGTTGACGAGGTCTCATCACGAGGGGACAATGCCCCTCCCCAATCCCTTCCCTTATACCTGGACGCTAACCAGGTCCCTGCGGGTCCCTCATAAACGGTACCTGAGATTTCCGCGAAGGCCTGACTCGGGATCGCATCTATCCACCGCACAGCTCTTTAAATTCCCTTAATTAATCTGTCCACCCTATTAATATGCGAGACTGGCTAATCCCAATAACGTTCACTTTCTAATAGCCGAATCGCAGTTTTGCAGTTCCAAGCCTATAAACCGACGCCCTCGGATAAAACAGTCGTTATCAAGGGTGGGAATGCATCTGATAGGGAATTTATCACCCGACATTTTCTCCTGTATCACGTTTTTGCTTAACCCCATAGGTGCTTAGGACGTAAAACCAAGAAAATTGCGAAAAAATTGACCCTGGTGACCAAAATCTCGAAAAAATGCCAAATTTCATGTTTCATAGTCAATATCTAAAGATTCCCGCCAAAAAACCCCGAAGCCAAATCCAACATTTTTTTGAAATTTTTCCTAGGCTAGGACCTTGGATTTTCCAGCTGGAATCGGTTTTTTGCATTTTTCTTAGTCCTGGAGAGTTGTAGAGAATTGCAAATTTTTTGTGTCATGTACCTGCCCAAAACCTACTCAAAAATATTTTTTTTGGAATTTTAACATTTTTTTTAAAGGGTCAAAAAAATATTTTTTGTTTAGGTCAAAAATTAGTCTTTAAACCAGTTTTTGATTACTAAACCCCAATCAATTTTGACTTATAGGGAGTGAAAAATGTGTAAAAACCTTCAAGGAATCCAACGAGCTCAAAAAATTCAAAATCGGTTCAGTAGGACTCCTTCAAATTGCCAAAAACGCGAAAACGCAGAAATCGCATTAAGAAATTCAAGCCAAACCGATTAAAAAACTAAATTTTCGAATTTTTTCGGAAAAACCACCCTATCTTATGGTAAATCAAGCGAGAAACCCGGGAAAAATACTCAAAAAATTCTAAACCCACGGCATCACCTTCAAAATTGAGATTTTGTGTTTTTTCAAAAATATACCCTAATTATGCCGAATTGGACCCGTTAACCTTCTCCGATCGGATTGCCCGGACAATATGCCTCAAGTTGGAGCAAACCACAACTTTCAAGACTAATTTAGTCAAAATCGGATCAGTATTTCAATACGAAGTGGCTGGACGAAATTTTTGGCCAAAATTTCGTCCGTCCACTTCGTATCGAACCGCTGATCCGATTTTGGTGCGGTTGGTCCTAAAAGTTGTGTTTTGCTCCAACTTGAGGCATATTGTCAGGGGAATCCGATCAAAAAATTTTAAGGGGTCGAAAACCCAAAAAAACTGTTTTTGAGATCATGACTTTTTTTACATTTGATCGTTTTTGAGTAGTCTAGAGTTGATTCAGAGGATTCCCTTATAGGAGGTGCACGTCACAGGAAAATTTGCTAAACGCTCGTTTTTTTTTTTTTGAAATCGGACCACTCCTTCTATGCGTTTTGCTGCTGACGGCGTACGGCGTACGGCGTACGGCGGACGGACAAAAAATTTTTATTGCAGATTCGTGTTCTAAAACCTCTGAAACGTGAAAGAAAAAATTTTCAGGGGGTGTTGTAAAAAAATTTTTCTTGAACAATTACATAGGTACATTATTTCTGGAAATAATGTACCAAAATACGCACATTATCGGAAAAAAAAAATATCCACATATTCTGCAAGGTAAAACAGAGATTTTAAGACCAAGAACACTCAAATCGGTTCATTTTTGTGGCCGGAAAAAAATAAAATAGAAAACACTAAAAACGCAAATATATCGGAAGTACTGTGCGTTATCCAAATTTCAATTAAACAGTCAACACACAACACGGACGTGTTGTATAATAATTTTGCTCGACCACAGGTACATTATTTCTGGAAATAATGTACAATATGTATATATCGTCACTTAAGTTCTAGTTAGAACTAAGTGTTAGGTGTCACTTAAGTTCTAGTTAGAACTAAGTGTTAGGTGTTAACACCGCCTAACTCAATTTTTGGCGAAAATGAGTTGGACACACCACTCAATAGATTTTTCAATAGCCGATATCATGTAAAACTGCCAAGGAGATTGAACCAACCAGTGAAGAAGGAGATGGAGAAGAGACAGCACCGCTCAATGTATTTCAATGTTGAAATACCTAATTAGTTTTTTGTACCTCCTGAAAACTTGGAAAAATTGAGTTAGGTGGTGTTAGAACTTAAGTGACGATATATATATATGTATATAGCCTTACCTATATAAAGTTGGAAAAATGTACTATTTTTTTGAAAAAAAATCTGGTCACCGTAAGTATCAGACACCCTCTGATTCTGAAACTGGCCAGAATTGAAAACCAGTATCAGACTCCTTCGGAAATCGGTCATAATATTGTCATTCCGAGCAAAACTTCGCAATATACCACGGACGCTGACAGGAATGATAAAACCGAAAATGGTAAACGGGATGAGAAAAATAGGGTAAAATTTACCAGAGCTCAGATAAGGTTGCGGCCATCTTGCTGGACGCTTCCACATCAGTTCTCATATTTAATATGGCATGAGAAACTTGCCCACCTCTTAGCCATTCTTTATTCTAATCTTGCCTGATGAGAACTGATGTGGAGGCGTCCAGCAATCTGTCCATAACCTTACCTGAGCTCGTAATTTCACTAGAACCCGCTAAATAGATCTGCTGACAGGAATGATAAACCGAAAATGGTAAACGGGATGAGAAAAATAGGGTAAAATTTACCAGAGCTCAGATAAGGTTGCGGCCATCTTGCTGGACGCATCCACATCAGTTCTCATATTTAATATGGCATGAGATACTTGCCCACCTCTTAGCCATTCTGTCTTCTAACCTTGCCTGATGAGAAGGGCCTGATGTGGAGGGCCTCCACTGGAGGCGTCCAGCAATCTGTCCATAACCTTACCTGAGCTCGTAATTTCACTAGAACCCGCTAAATAGATCTGCGTGCATCAAGTGACACTTGAAAAAGGGTTGAAACCCGTCGAAAACTCTTATTATGTGGCTTTTAAGTTGAAAGGGTCTGATACTGGACCAGTGTCTGAAACTGGTGCCATCACCCTACCAAACCAATTGTTCCCTGCCTGGCGATTGCATTGGCGCTAAATTTCTCACCAGGCGAGTTAGAAACAAGGAATAGACCCCCGGAAATTCATTTAATCATGCTTACCTCTCCCGTTCGATCGACAATTTTGGACACAACTTCATAATATTTTTGTACGTTATTCACCGCCATTTCGTGTAGCCTGTGTCTGAAGTAGGGGTGGGTCACATAACTAGAAACTAGTTAGAAATAACTAGTTCTAAAAAATAACGTTATAACCGTTTTTCGTTTAGGAAAAAACTAGTTACAAAATAACGTCGCTAGTAGGTGCCAAGACTGGCATAGCGTTTCTCTAGAAACATGCAGATCAGGATATTTAAATGATTTCGCTCTCTGCTCTATTGTGTGTTGCATTCGACAATCTCAATCTGTCTTGTATTTTTACCTAGGAATTGGTTCCGAAGAAGAATTTGGGATTTGGTAATCGAAGAAGAGAAATGGAACTCAGTTAAACGAGAAAGGAACAATTGTGTCCATCGTGGCGTGTGAGCAAGGCCTCTAGAGCGGAGAAAGGACAAAGCACTCACACGTTGTCGTTGTGTTGTCAGTTCGTCAGTTGCCCAAGCCGATCGTTATGATATGCAACTACCTACTTAGTTATGTCGTTATCCGTTATTTTTCATCCTTTCGTTTCTGGTCTTTCGGACCAGTCCCAGTCGTACAGTTACCAGTTAGCTGTTACCTCTGCAACGTTCGAAGTCGCGGGGAATAGGGATGGGAGATCGGAAGAATAATATCGATGTCGGTATCAAATGATATATCAAATAAAAATATCGATATCCGATATATATCGGAAGAAAAATATCGATATCCGATATTATCGGCCAAAAATATCGGAACATTATCTACAGTTTTGATCACCAAACTATTCAGGTTACCTCTTTCACGTTAAATGGCAGAATACTTTTCAATACTTTTATGTGGGGCTGCTATGATCAGATTAAATATCAACTGTGAATCTATAATAATAAAAGCAAGTGTTTGTTTGTTGGTTGTCTCCAGCCAAATCTATCGCACGCAGGGACCTGGAATTTTTTACACGGAAGCACAAAGAGGCTGGCAACAAGACCTCGAAGCCCAATTTTCAATTTTTGAAAAAAAATTTTTTTAAATTTTAAAAAAGTGAAAAAAGTGAATTTAAAAAAAGTGAGTTTTTAAGTTTTAAAAAAGTGAGTTTTAAACGTGAAAAAAAGTGAATTAAGTGAAAAAAGTGACGACACGGGCGGGTACAGCTATAGCTATGGGGGAGAGAGAGATTCCTGCGCTATTCACTCATCTGCATTTCCTTATTTTTTTGCACGGGCAACGCCGGGCGGGTACAGCTAGTATAGTATAAACTAAATGAACCTATAAAGTTTATAGGGTCTAAAAGTGTGAACAAGTTGCTTGCTGGTCAAAGAAGAAGAAGTACAGACAGAAATCAGAATCTGATACAACAACTAGCCCTCTCTACCTACATCACAACCTTTGACACATATATACGAATACTGATGGATACGATATTCACGTACGGATTTATGATTACCTGTTTTCATTAATAAAATCTGCAAAATCAAGCACGAATTCATTGATTTTTTTTGCTCACCTGTTCATAATTTAATACTTGCGCTAGCTACCCATTTCTCAGTTGAGTTTTTGAAAACCGATAATATCGCAAGGAAAATATCGATATTCCGATATTATCGGAATCAAAATATCGATAATGAAATATCGGATATCGCAAGGAAAATATCGATATTCCGATATTATCGATATCCCATCCCTAGCGGGGAACCATGAGAACCATGTAGAGCTGGGAAAAACGGTGATTTTCCAATCACCTGTTACCAAGTTCCTGTTACTCACCAGTAACAGGGTGAAATCACCGGTGACAATTATCACTGTCACCGATTTTTAATGAACTGTGGACCTACTACCTTGTTCTTACGTAGGTTTCACGGGGTAACCAGTGGTGCATAGGTAACACACAATACTTCCATATTTTAATACGGAAATTTTTGACTCACCTTCACTGAATTTTGGCCTACTTTGTAGGCTGTTTGGATTGATATTGTCAAGAAACTCTCTAACCAAACTTTAAAACTCGCCTAAAATCAAAATACGTCAAGTTATCAGAATATAAAAAATTCCCATGTATCATGCTAGGTAAAACAAAGATTTTAAGACCAAGAACGCACAAATCGCTTCACTTTCTGGCAAAAAAAGCCTTAACACTAAGGTCATGTTACAGTTTCAAAAAACTAATTGCATAAATATTTCAACGTTAGCAAAATCATCAGATTCAACTAACAACTAGGTACGCCGCTAGAAAAAATAGATTTTCAACACAAACTACGTCCTTAGGGGTAAATGCCAACAAGGAGATTAGCAACAAAAACAACCTGCCTATAATCAGTGGATCCACCTCCCTGGATCACTCTCTCGATCACCTGCAGAGTATGAAAATCACAGGGGTGTTACTCAATCACCCCCAGTGATTTTCACGCGGGTGTTACTCTGCATTGATCGGCTCACCTAGTTGGCAGATGCTGTGATTCGTCATGTGCCCTGTTCTCGGTAGCAGCCATGTTACTGACGTGATCCAGTCACCTCCTTGTTGATGTGCTCACCTAGTTGCCTGTCGTTATCGGCTGTTATTCGTGATCTGGCGCGTTTGTAAGTCGGCTGTTATTCGTATTATTTGTAACTCCCCTGTGATCCTATCACCTCCTCTTCTCGTTTTTGGATTTTGCTTGAACAATTTTCAAACTCATCTAATCTCAAGTTGGGTATCCTTTTTTCACCCAGTTTCTAGTGAAATTGAAGTAGGTATTTATAAATTAACTCCACTATTGTTTTCTTCTCAAAACTTGAAATGAGCTTTTTAATGCTAGTGTTCAAGTCTCTTGTGGTGCGTTCATCAGTGATAGCTGTTTTTCAATTTTTTCTATTTCTCCTGAAAAAAATCTCCAGCGGGCAAAAATTCCTTCTTTATTTTTTGGCAGTGAAATTAGTAACGGGGTTTTTTCAGTAACAGGTGATTGGGGTAGCAGTGAAATGTCGGTAATTGGTGATTTTCACCGGTGAAGTGAAATCACTCCCAGCCCTAATGTGATGTAATGATGTTTGAAAGATTTATTTATTGTTATTTATTTTGTCTAAAATAGTGGATCTCAACGTTTTTTGCGACGGCACCCCTAAAGGTCGATAGTACGACAACATGTACCCTTAAATTACTGCATAAATTAAAGAAAAACCATAATTCATAGGAGTCGTATTTTCGTTTACTTCAACCTCCTACCTTGACGTTCTCAACCTCATAACTAGGGATCGGATCCGTATGTGTTCACATATTTTTTTTTAGGCAATGTACTGATGTTTTTCAAGTAGGCGTGTTCATATTGACATTTTCTGAACCGTTAAAGCCCACTTTCATTTCACATATTTTGACATATTCCACTATAAATCCATATTTTTCAAATATTTGGTCCACAAAAACACATATTTGCTAATTTTGGGTAGTTTTCCCTAGGTTCACAACTAGAATGAATGAAATTTTTAAAAAAATTTAGCAAATTTTGCTTTTTTTTTTTTTTTTAATTGGACAACTCTTTTTATGCGTTTTGCTTCAGACGGCGTACGGGAAAAAATTATTGCAGATTTTTATCTAGACACTCTGAAACGTAAAGGAAAAATTTTCAGGGGGCGATGAAAAAAAACCCGACCGATTACATAGGTACATTATTTCTGGAAATAATTTAACAAAATCTTGATGTTCATTTGGGTTTAAACATTTTTTTGGAAATATTTAAACCGTTTTACATATTTTCCACACATTTTTTGAAAATATTTAAACCTTTTTATATATTTTCCACATATTTTTTGCAAATATTTCAACCTTTTTACATATTTTCCACAT
The DNA here is from genome assembly GCA_036186465.1 of Nesidiocoris tenuis. Classification (NCBI taxonomy): domain Eukaryota; kingdom Metazoa; phylum Arthropoda; class Insecta; order Hemiptera; family Miridae; genus Nesidiocoris; species Nesidiocoris tenuis. Next base: position 39,048,156 of record AP028909.1, read on the forward strand.
ATTTTATGAAAATTAATACATATATATGTCACATATTTGGCATTTTTAAATACATAAAAATCCGATCCCTACTCATAACGTTCTCAACCCTATCTCAATCTTATTCATGCCTAAACTTGACACTTCACGAGTATGTTGTATGATCCAGTAAAAATATTCTTCTCTATAACTTAAAACCAACTTAATCCTCAATTCTTCAAGTGCTGAAAAAATTGAATTTTTCCTTGTATCAAATCAAAAGAGGGACAGTTTTTCGTTTTTTTTTTTAACTACTAACAACGCATATAATGACTATAAGGAGGTTAGAAAACCTGCAATACTGTTTTACACGTTTTTCTTGTAAGAAAAAAAACTAGTTGTTTTGTAACTAGTTACTTCCATATTTACAGAGTAAATGGAAGTATTGTGATCGTCCTAAAATCGAGGATCGGAACGGAGCTTCAGAAAAAACTTTTTCTTATACACATTTACTCAGAATCACTTCCTGAACAAGTGTCTGTGTGTCCGTTACGTCCGTTACGTCCGTTACGTCCGTTACGTCCGTCTGTCCGTCTGTCCGTCTGTCCGTCTGTGGTCATTTACAAAAATGGCCATAACTCCCTCATTTCTCAACCTTTTTTCAAATTTCTTGAACTGAAATGTTTGTCTCGGCAAGACCTAACACCCTGTTTAATCGGAATTTGGATAACGCACAGTACTTCCGATATATTTGCATTTTTAGTGTTTTCATTTTTATTTTTTTCCGGCCGCAAAAATGAACCGATTTGAGCGTTCTTGGTCTTAAAATCTTTGTTTTACCTTGCAGAATATGTGGATATTTTTTACATTCCGAAAATGTGGCGTTTTTTTATTTTGGGCGAATTTTAAAATTTTAATAGTGAATTTTTCGATATTTTTGGCCTAAACACCCTTAGAAGCAGTCAAAATATGATCAAATTGTGTCACAATTTTACGTTCAAAATATGGAAGTATTGTGTGTTATCTACGCACCACTGGTTTTTTTTTAGTTATTACTTCCATATTTACAGAGTAAATGGAAGTATTGGAATCGTCCCAAAATCGAGGATCGGAACGGAGCTTCAGAAAAAACTTTTTCTTATACACATTTACTCAGAATCACTTCCTGAACAAGTGTCTGTGTGTCCGTCTGTGGTCATTTACAAAAATGGCCATAACTCCCTCATTTCTCAACCTTCTTTCAAATTTCTTGAACTGAAATGTTTGACCTAACACCCTGTTTAATCGGAATTTGGATAACGCACAGTACTTCCGATATATTCGCATTTTAGTGTTTTCTATTTTATTTTTTTCCGGCCACTAAAATGAACCGATTTGAGCGTTCTTGGTCTTAAAATCTTTGTTTTACCTTGCAGAATATGTGGATATTTTTTGCATTCCGAAAATGTAGCGTTTTTTCATTTTGGGCGAATTTTAAAATTTTAATAGTGAATTTTTCGATATTTTTGGCCTATGTATAGGGTATACATAGGGCCTATGTAGGGTGTATACACCCTTTAAAGCAGTCAAAATATGATCAAATTGTGTTACAATTTTACGTTTCAAAATATGGAAGTATTGTGTGTTATCTACGCACCACTGGTTTTTTTGTAACGAACGATATTTCATTAGTGAATTTCTTGAGGGTTGGTCAGGTAAGGCAGACTCAGGTTACGCCAACGTTTCGGAAAATTTATTTTCCATCATCAGTGCTGAAAAGAAAACAACGATAATCAACTATCACGTAGGTCAGGTAACTTGAAAAAAACTTGAAAACATAATGGAAACACGGCTTCACATTCAAAACGTACCATAATCCTTTCTACGGTCTTACACAACGTGAGGTTTTACTCGAAAAAATCCGATAAAACGAAAAATATATGCATCTGACTTTATACAAACATTGCACAACGAAAACGTTGACTAACATGATAAGAAACATGTTGTTGCTGTGATAACAGACAGACTAGACACAGGATGAACATATATACAACTTCATGTTTTCAACCACCTCATCAAATTAGTAACTCCACCAACTGATCGGGAATAGGGCCACTAAAATAAAACTCTTCTACCTCCTTGCCAACGTTTCGGTAAATTTATTACCTTCTTCAGGGCTCGGACGTTACTAAAAACTAAAGTCATGGAGACCTGGATTTAGTTTTTTAGTAGCGTCCGAGCCCTGAAGAAGGTAATAAATTTACCGAAACGTCGGCAAGGAGGTAGAAGAGTTTTATTTTAGTGGCCCTATTTCCGATCAGTTGGTGGAGTTACTACGACGCTGGGTCGATCCTTAGATATCATCAAATTAGCATATACCATGCTTAAATTTGCGACATCAGAACGATAGTTACATGAAGACTTGTTTTTAGCAATATAAATCATTTCTTTTATTTCTCGTTGTCCCTTATTTGTCTCTGTGTCTAGTACCTACTCTGCACCTCTCAAAATCAAAAACATGGCCCCCATTTAGCGCATGCTGTGCCAAAGCACAGCCAGCTCTCTTGCCGGCTATATCCGATTTATGGCCAGACATTCGGTTTCTTAAGTACTGTGCTGTATACCTATATATTATAAATTCAGTGGTCCATTCTCCAACTTTTGAGCAAGTGGGGACAGAGTCTTCTGCGGTCGATGTTTCGGCGGCCGGCTCGCTTGATGTGGACGCGAATCGACAAGTAGCAGGACAGACGATGGATGCCGTCATACAGCCGACGGGTTCTCCTGTGAATAACGAAACAGATGCACCTCGCACTACGGACCAAGTTCCAGAGCCAGTGAAGTTCCGTGGTATGGTAGGTATATGTCAAAGGGCTATCGGAACAGTTGGGTAAAGCATTGCGCAAGAAAGTCGATTGCAGAATTGCTTTCCGAAATTTGAAGTCCCTGAATGGTAAAGTATTTTCCCAACTTAAGTCCCCGATTCCGCTCCAGAATAAGAGTTCGGTGGTTTATGCGGTGCCATGACTGCGAGAAGGAATATGTGGGCCATACAGCACAGTACTTAAGAAACCGAATGTCTGGCCATAAATCGGATATAGCCGGCAAGAGAGCTGGCTGTGCTTTGGCACAGCATGCGCTAAATGAGGGCCATGTTTTTGATTTTGAGAGGTGCAGAGTACTAGACACAGAGACAAATAAGGGAAAACGAGAAATAAAAGAAATGATTTATATTGCTAAAAACAAGTCTTCATGTAACTATCGTTCTGATGTCGCAAATTTAAGCATGGTATAATATATAATATAATATATAATATAATATATAATATAATATATAATATAATATATAATATAATATATAATATAATATATAATATAATATATAATATATAATATAATATATAATATAATATATAATATAATATATAATATAATATAATATAATAATATAATATATAATATAATATAATTATACTATAATATATAATAGCATATTATGCTAATTTGATGAGGTGGTTGAAAACATGAAGTTGTATATATGTTCATCCTGTGTCTAGTCTGTCTGTTATCACAGCAACAACATGTTTCTTATCATGCTAGTCAACGTTTTCGTTGCGCAATGTTTGTATAAAGTCAGATGCATATATTTTTCGTTTTCTCTGATTTTTTCGAGTAAAACCTCACGTTGTGTAAGACCGTAGAAAGGATTATGGTACGTTTTGAATGTGAAGCCGTGTTTCCATTATGTTTTCAAGTTTTTTTCAAGTTACCTGACCTACGTGATAGTTGATTGTCGTTGTTTTCTTTTCAGCCCTGATGATGGAAAATAAATTTTCCGAAACGTTGGCGTAACCTGAGTCTGCCTTACCTATATGACCAACCCTCAAGAAATTCACTAATTAATCGAGTGGTCGAGAACATTTTGAAAAAAAAAAAACGTTATTTCACGTTACTCAAATATAACCGTTATGCCCATCCCTAGTCTGAAGAAACCGCGTTGGTAGGGACGTTACGATACTTCCGATATATCGGAGTATCGATACTTTTCTTCCGATACCACCGATATTTGTATCGATATTTTACAAACGATATTATCGTGGTATCGATACTTTTTCACGATAATATCGAAAGTATCGATATTTTGTGACCGATCCCACCGATATTCTCTGCGAAATTCGAAAAATTAACAATTCTGTATCCACCATAAAACCAGCCGGTTCCGACCGTTTTGCGGCACATGGTGATGCAGAATAAGAGAATAAGAAGAAGTGGGAAAGTTCGTAGAGCTCTAATTGCCCTTAGCTCAAGACGTTGGGTCGGAATTTTGAGGGGGAAAATCCCATGGTGAAAGGAAAACTCCCCCACGTACTGGCTGCACTGAGCCCGTGGTCCGGCTGCCCTGAGTGTTGATATTTATTAGTGATCTCTGAGCCTCGTTGCTTTCTTTTTTGCGAAATCATTTCGATCGTTCTATTCAGCTGCTTGTTCCGCGCTCAGCTATTTTCAAAAGGACGTAAATAATCGAGTTACAAGTGTATAGGGTTTTTTTTCTGTGTTGAAATATCTTGATTCCTTATCAGTGTGTTCCCTATCAATAATATGTTAATACTTCATTTCCCTTGTAATACCTAACGAATTTTTTTCCCCAAGTGTAAAAGTATCGATAATATCGGCAGTATCGATATTTTTGATCCGATATTATCGCAATATCGATACTTTTTTGCCGATAATATCGGGTATCGATACTCTACGAAAAATATCGTATCGGAACGAGTATCGATACTTTGGTGGTATCGTAACGTCCCTACGCGTTGGTTCTGAAAGACAAAAAGAAGAAGAAACCGCGGGTGACCTGATTAATGACGTTTCGATAGTATCGAACCGCTATCGGTAGTATCGAGTGAAGTATCGATACTTAGCTTTCGGTATTTGTATTGATATTTTACTTGTGGGTGATTCTTAAACCAGGGGCAATTTTGCGTCTGAAGCCTATGAAATTTTTCTCATTAGACCGACGCTTTTGATTTTTTTCCCCAATTTTAGGTTCTGATCAGCTCTACGTTGGGAATGGTGGCAAGAAAAGAATAGTTGGTTTTTGAAGAACGTAATTGAAAGGTAAGGGGAAGGAACGAGGAATGTCACAAAAAGTACTTTTAGAGAAAAATCAGGTTTTGTATTTTAAACTATATGTTTTTTCCCCTTACACCAAATCTTTCGTTTCTTCTCAGTGCGACATTTATACTTTTTCCCCTTGGAGTTTCACTATACGGTTAGTACCTTTGAATTCCTACAAAATGCGAAGCTTGTTTTTGGGAAAAATGGACATTTCCTGTTCTTTCCCCTTACCCTTCAATTAGGTGATTTACCTACCCATTCGTGGCAGGTCTAAAAGTTTAAATTCCCGATTAAGCAGTTGATTTTCATCCATTTGATACATTTCCTTTGAATGCGATTTTTTCCTCATTCAAGTTAGGGATCTTACGTTAGGAAAAGAGTATTGCGATGATCATGTAAAAATCATTTCAACAATTACGATAAATGAAAAGTTGTCTACCTATAGCTTTTTTTTTATAGCTTTATAAGCTTAATATATTTAGGTTTATTGACAAAATGTATCCATTCGATATCCCAGGAAGCACCTGATGAACATTAAATTTTCCAATGAGATTTTCACATTCAAAGTTGATATAAAAACCACCGTGATGAATTTTATCTGAAGCTTCCTTGGATATTGGATTGATTAATTTTGTCAATAAACCGGGCCTGGTTGAGAAAATTTATCCTCCCGATATCCAAAGAAGCACCCGATACCTACTATGAGACTTTTACATTATTTATACTCACCTTTGACACTTTTACATTGAAATCTGATGTAAATACCACCATGGTGAAGTATATCTGAAGCTTCCTTGGATATCGGAGAGATTAATTTTGTCAATAAACCGGCCCTTAGAGACATAAAACCTAGAAGTACCCAAGATAGGAAGGCGCCTCTTACGTATGCGTATCTTACGTCAGTACCAACAATCGATGATGATGGTGGCACAGTGTGTTCTCTGACACAGAGCGGAATAGCCAAATCGATTACGCTCCCGGTACAGATGTCGATACGTTCCCTTCCCGGTACATGTCACTGCAACTGTACCGATAAGGCCGGACCATGGAAAAACTATAGTTGTTCCATGGCCGGACGTTACCTTCCGGGTTTTTGGAACTGGAACTAGTGGAACTCTACCGATAGAGACAGGATGTCGGTACGTTACCTTCCCGGTGTTTGGAACTGGAAGTGTACCGGTACCTAAGGGCTTGGTTGTTATCACCGCTTGTAACCGTGATATCCTGAGACTAGGTTCCCCTGAAAACTCAACTTGACGCGTCGCATGGCTAAAAATCTGCGTATAAAGGAAATTACGTATAAACCACGGCTCATATTTCCTTGGATCACGGGTTTGTTTCCGTCGTTAATTGCGATTTTTCCGCTTCTGAACGTAACCGAAAAACGTTCCTTCTCGATTTTTGGAATAGACAGCAAATTGAAGTCTAGATTTTCGCAGAGAAGTACGTCCTTGATCTTGAGATTTACATCGTTGCACGTCACGTACAGGTTTCCTCTTTTAATTGCAGTCAAATGTTCTCCTTTCTTGGCGACTGAAATCTTGACGTTCACTGGTCCGGGATCCATCAGAAATTTCTCATAGCGCGAACTGATGAGATGATTTGTAGCTCCAGAATCGACTATCATTTCTATCCAGTGTTGCCAAGGTGCGGACGTCAAGAACCCCTGAGACAAAGTCGAAAAACCCCCAAATCCCCCCAAATGTGTAAAAAATCCCCGAAAAACCTAAAAGTTAAGAACGAATTAAACATAAACTATTTCACATAAAACATACCTAAATCAATATTATACAAGTTAAATAGTACTAAAAAAAACTAAAACTACAAACTGTTTAATACCTACTCATTCTTTCTGACTACTTATGTATCAGTAAAGTCAGTCAATAAACATACTAAACCATCAATACAAATTAGGTATGTACCTACCCACAAGTGGGTAGACGTACATCCCAAATTATTGATCTCTATTTGAGTACCTATCTTCCAATTAAATTAGCTGTGCAGTGGCAGTCTTAGCTGTTATTTCTTCATTCATGAACTTTTTCCTAGTCCCCCTAACTTCCACGAAAACCCCCAAGAAAAACCCCCAAAAAATGTCACCCCCAAAATCCCCTTCTGGCGAAGGAAAACCCCCAAATTTGGGGGGAAAACCCCCAACTTGGCAACACTGTTTCTATCACGTCAGTCGACCTGTCGGTGAGAAAGCAATCAAGGTTTGTGATGTCAGCTGTATCAGCTGGCGCCAAGCCAACGGCAAGAGACTCGGAGGGGATAAAATTATCAACACAGCTGAAGGCTATTTCTTTTTCAGTGTCATTTTCAACTAGGGATGGGCATAACGGTTATATTTGAGTAACGTTAAATAACGTTCGTTGCAAAAAAATAACTGAAGAAAAAACTAGTTACAAAATAACTAGTTTCTTTTCTTACGAGAAAAACGTGTAAAAACAGTATTGTAGGTTTTTTAACCTCCTCATAGTCGTTATAATATAAAGACAGTATTTCGTTTTTTTTAACTAGGTACTAACAACGCATATTATGCGTTGTTAGTAGTTAAAACCAGTGGTGCGTAGATAACACACAATACTTCCATATTTTGAAACGTAAAATTGAGACACAATTTGATCATATTTTGGCTGCTTTTAAGGGTGTTTAGATCAAAAATATCGTAAAATTCGCTATTCAAATTTTAAAATTCGCCCAAAATGAAACCAGTGGTGCGTAGATAACACACAATACTTCCTTATTTTGAAACGTACACATTTGAAAAAATTTGATCATATTTTGACTGTTTTTAAGGGTGTTTAGGTCAAAAATATGAAAAATTCGCTATGCAAATTCCAAAATTCGCCCAAAATTAAAAAACGCTACATTTTCGGAATATAAACCAGTGGTGCGTAGATAACACACAATACTTCCATATTTCGGAACGTAAAATTGTGACACAATTTGATCATATTTTGACTGCTTTTAAGGGTGTTGAGGTCAAAAATATCAAAAAATTCACTATTCAAATTTCAAAATTTGCCCAAAATAAAAAACGCCTGTTTTCCGGAACATAAAAAATGTCCACATATTCTGCAAGGTAAAACCAAGATTTTAAGACCAAGAACGCTCGAATCGGTTTATTTTTGTGGCCGGAAAAAAATAAAATAGAAAACACTAAAAATGCAAATATATCGGAAGTACTGTGCGTTATCCGAATTTCAATTAAACAGGGTGTTAGGTCTTGCCGAGACAAACATTTCAGTTCAAGAAATTTGAAAAAAGGTTGAGAAATGAGGGAGTTATGATCATTTTTGTAAATGACCACAGACGGACGGACGGACTAACGGACACAGACACTTGTTCAGGAAGTGATTCTGAGTAAATGTGTGTAAGAAAAAGTTTTTTCTGAATCTCCGTTCCGATTCTCGATTTTAGGACGATCACAATACTTCCATTTACTCTGTAAATATGGAAGTAAAAATATCCACATATTCTGCAAGGCAAAACGAAGATTTTGAGACCAAAAACGCTCAAATCGGTCCATTTTTGTGGCCGGAAAAATAAAATAGAAAACACTAAAAATGCAAATATATCGGAAGTACTGCGAGTAATTCAAAATCCGATTAAACAGGGTGTTAGGTCTTGTCTTTGTTAGGTCTTTCCGAGACAAACATTTTAGTTCAAGAAATTTGAAAAAAGGTTGAGAATTGAGGGAGTTATGGTCATTTTTGTAAATGAAGTACCAGAAACGAAAGGATGAAAAATAACGGATAACGGAATAACTAGTTACATATCAAAACGGTCGGCTTGGGCAACTGACAACGCAACGACAAAGAAACGACAACGTGTGAGTCCTTTGTCCTTCTCCGCTCTAGAGGCCTTGCTCACACGCCACAATGGACACAATTGTTGCTTTCACTTTTAACTAAGTTCCATTTCTCTTCGTCTTCGATTACCTGTATCCCAAATTCTTCTTCGGAACCAATTCCTTGGTTAAAATACAAGTCAGATTGAGATTATCGAATGCAGCACACAAAAGAGTAGAGAGCAAAATCATTTAAATGTCCTGATCTGCAAGTTTTTAGAGAAACGCTATGCCGGTCTTGGCACCTACTACCGTCGTTATTTTGTAACTAGTTTTTTCCTAAACGAAAAACGGTTATAACGTTATTTTTTCGAACTAGTTATTTCTAACTAGTTTCTCGTTATGTGACCCATCCCTATTTTCAACAACTGCCGAATTTCCAGTTGTTTTCGGTCCAAGACGTGGACACTCAGACCTCTTATGGCCAGTTTCCCGGCAATGATGGCATTTAAAAGGAGAATATGACGTGTTCTGGTGAACAAAGTTGGGTTCCTTGTTCACAAATTTTCCGCGACCACGCCCCCTTGGCGGAAACCGTGAGCCATACAATGCAGAGGTAGGCTCAGCAACTGAATCACTTGACATACCTGCCTTTTGGCGGGTTTCCTCTTGAAGAAGTTTGTTTTTGACGAAATTCAGCGTAAATGTGATTCTCTACTCGTGATTCTGAGAGTAGAGAACGTCAATCGCGATGGTAACTGCCTGGTATGAATTAGGCATTGCAGCAAGAAGTTGCGAAATTACCTCACCATTTTCCATCTTACTTCCTCAACGATCGAGTTCTTGAATTTTCCTCTCGAATTTTTCGAGGAAATCGCTCAATTTTCCCTTGTCAAACTTCATAGCACTTAATTCCTTCTTCAGAGTAACGCGATCAGCCAATCCTTGCTTTGTGTACGTATTTTTGAGCAAATAGTACATTTCCCTGGCAGTCGTGCAAGTTGGTTGCAACAACTTTGTCTGACAACCATTGAAAGATGATGTCGCGGGCGTCGAGATCCAACTGGTTGTACGCCTTGTTCTTCATTCCCTGAGGTTTAACTTCCAGAGCTTCCTTGCATCAGCGCTCCTACGCTGTACAGAAGAATTATAAAAATATCCAATAGCCTATGCATCTAAAATTATGAGAACAGCGGAGCTAATTAGCTCTCAGTATTAGCTCTCAGCTAATTAGCACTCAGTATATAGTCCCGTATTAATACGGGACTATATACTGAGTGCATTCGTTTTAGCAGATTCTGAAAATCTCGATCCAAATAACCAGGGTTGGTTGAAGAAATGGTGTACCTAGGGGTGGGGACATGGCAGGGGAATGACATTTTTGTTATATTTATATATTTTTCTCCACTTGATAATAATATCTTTGGACAGTTTAAAGGTGCGCTGCATGGGGACCAACGATATATCCACAACACTTTTTGTTCCATCGCAATACTACTAATAGTCTTCAAGATATGAAGAAAAAACACAATTTTGCCACTTTTGGTGGAATCTATTGAGATTCACGAAGTTCATCTCCAGCATTGACAATTTCCAAATATCCTGGCCCAAATCCCAAGGTGTTACCTCAACCAAATTGTTTATGTTTGGTTGTAAATTCAAAAATAAAATCATTCGATTCTCAAACTCCTAACAGGGTGGTTGTGTTTTATTATTAAACAATAAATCAACAGCTAATTCGAATAGGTTATGGGAACAGCTTTGCTATAAGAACCTCTGCGCACGAACAATTCTTTCATCAAGTAGCAAGCAATGGAACTGGCAAAAGTAAACATTGGCCTACTTCAAGGAAAAGAAAATTGGAGCACGTGGAAGTTTAAGGTTCAAGCTATTTTCAGAGGAATCGCAGGTGCTGAAAGAGTTGTAAATGGCACTGCTAAAGCTCCTGAAGAGTTACCACCAACTGCAACTGCAGCTGAAAAAGCCAAATATGAAAAAGATTTGGAAAGCTTCAACGCGTTACACAGTATGGTATTCCCTATATTGACTACGAATATGACAGAGGAGACACTGAAGAAAGTCATGCGTTTTTCAATGGCTCATGAAATTTGGAATGAGTTACAGAGGCTCTACGAAGGCACTTCCGAAGATCGAGCGTACGATCTCTGCATCCAATTTTCTCAAGAATATTTGGAACTCTCTCAAGGACGAAATTAATAAAGACCCGACACAGAGATGCGATCTACCAGAAATTTTCCTAATTTGTAAGATCCTTGGAACGCTACCAGAAGAATACTTTTCTTTCAAAAGCAGCTGGCTCCTTATGGCCAAAAAGGACAGAACAATAGAAAATTTGACAGATCAGTTGTGTAGCTTTGAACGACAACTTGCCAAGAAAGATCGAGCATGTGATGGTGAACAGGCATCAACAGCGTATTCATCAAAACAAAAGGACAAAGCAGTGACGAACCGCAAACTCCTGACTTGTAAGTACTGCTTGTCAAAAGGCCACCGAGTTCGCAACTGTCCAAAGTGGATTGCTGACGGAAAACCACCGAAACCAGCAAAATCAGCCTCTACAAAAACTACCGACGGTAAAACAAGTTTGCTTGCAATCGAGTCTGAAACCGTTTTTGGGGCACAAAGAGTAGATGTTTACTGGTATGCTGACAACGGTGCAACCAATCATGTATCACCTATGCGAGAGATCTTCAGGAACTTCACGTCATTCTCGAATTACCAACGTGTGACTACAGCTGATGGAACTCCAGTGACCGCGCTGGGAAAAGGAAACGTCCACCTGGAAGCTACCGTTGGAAATCGAAGAGAAGAACTGATCCTAACTGATGTATGGTACGTTCCTAGAATAAGCAAAAATTTGTTTTCAATTTTAGCTGCTCAAGAACGTAATCCAAACAGCGTTTTCGTCTCGAAACCAACGACGTGTTATTTGAAAATTGATGGAAAAATCAAGATCGTTGGGGCCAGAAGTTTGAATGGAGGTCTGTTCAAAATGGAAGCCAAAAATTTGAATCCTCCTGAACTCAACGTGGTAACACACGAAAACAAACTTCAACTGTACCATGAGCGTCTAGGCCATCAAAACAAACAACACGTGAAAAGACTCGTAGAAAAAGAATTCGGTGAGAAGCTGAATTTAGATGGCGAATTGTGTGAAGGATGCGTGTTTGGCAAATCCCACAGGAAGAAATTTGGAACACGCAAACGAGCCACAGAAGCTGGGCAACTCATCCATGCCGATGTGTGCGGTCCATTCCACAATTCCATCTCCGGCTACAAGTACTTCTGTGTTTTCAAAGATGACTACAGTCGCTATCGAGAAGTTTTCTTTCTGAAACAAAAATCAGAGGTTGCTAAGAAACTTGAGAATATGCTAGCAATTATGAAAGCCAGGGGTCACATTTTGAAAGAGCTGCTCTGCGACAATGGAGGAGAATTTGATTGCCAGTCAGTTCGGGAACTTTCTGCCAAGAATGGATTTAAACTCCGCTACACGATGCCATTCACTCCTCAGCAGGCAGGCTGTGCTGAAAGAGAAAATCGCACGCTTGTAGAGACAGCACGTTCATAAATGTACGCACATGGCAACATTCCTCAAGGCTTGTGGGCGGAACTGGTAAACGCTGCAAGATACATCCTGAACATCAGCGGTATTTCGAGCGAATCAGGGAAATCCCCACACGTTCCCCACCCTGCCATGGCCTTGGGGGCCATTGTCATTCCCTAGGCAGGGGCCATGACAATGACAGAGTCAAAAAGCCACGACGATGATTATTTGGACGTTCGACAGAATATCTTTGGCATCACTGATAATTTTGAAGTTTTTGAAAAAGCATTGTGAACTGTAGGTACTATTAATAGAATAAGAGAGTACATATCAGCTTTTAAAATTAAATTCAATGGGCGATCTATTCATGCCACGACAATGACTTATGACAAACGAACGCACCTGTCTCACGGTGTTTGCCATCAAGCAACGACTTTACTTCTGTCGCTAAAGAAGACAATCTGCAAGAACGTGTAAAATCCCTCGAGGATAAATTTTTGGCGGCCCCTCCTCCTTGTAAGGTGGACGAGGAAGCGTTATTCTCCGAAATCGAGGATCGCCAGAGACGTTCCCAAAATGACCTTTTCTTCAATGTACCAGAATCTTCGTCGCCTAGCCCGTCGATTGCCGCATCGGAAGGCCTCACCCAAGTGAACAACTATATGGCATCAGTTTTTCCAGTTGACCCAGTGCTTGCCCAGCGAGGTTTTAGGCTCGGAAAACGATCTGAAGCTCGCATCCGGCCTCTCAAGATCGTATTCCCTAACTCTTCAACTGCCACCAGAGTTTTGTCAGCACTACGCTCCAATAAATCTGCTATATAAATTTTTTTTGCTATATAAATCTGCTAAATAAATTTTCCCCGTTTCCGACGACAAGACTCTGCGCCAACGTGATTTTCTCAACCGGCTAAGGAATGAGCTCACTCTAAGGAAAGAGAACGGAGAACCACATCTAACGATAAAGTACGTTTCTGGTGTTCCAAGAATAGTTCCCGCAACTCACCAAAAAAACGAGGGCCATTCCAACCTTCCTCCGGCACCTTGACGGCCCCAGCCAACGCTCACCACACGCTCTCGACTAATTACCAAAACATCAAGCTGACTGTATTACAACAGAAGCCCCCCATCTTACATTTGACGTTCTCTACCACAAATTATTTCTACCACCCTCCTCTCTATCGCCTCCCCCGTCAAGTGAACGCCCTTCTCTACCAAGCACCGGACATTGACGTATTCTGTTCATCTGCCGCCCATATCAAGAGGTCTGTACTGCAATAGCGCCTGTGCTATCCCCAAAATAACTCCGACTTTACTCTGCCCCCCCCCCCTCTTTTCCTTTTCTTACCCAACAGAACTGATGTGGAACTCTTTATTACTTCCATATTTACAGAGTAAATGGAAGTATTGTGATCGTCCTAAAATCGAGAATCGGACCGGAGCTTCAGAAAAAACTTTTTCTTATACACATTTACTCAGAATCACTTCCTGAACAAGTGTCTGTGTGTCCGTGTGTCCGTCTGTCCGTGTGTCCGTCTGTCCGTCTGTCCGTCTGTGGTCATTTACAAAAATGGCCATAACTCCCTCATTTCTCAACCTTTTTTCAAATTTCTTGAACTGAAATGTTTGTCTCGGCAAGACCTAACACCCTGTTTAATCGGAATTTGGATAACGCACAGTACTTCCGAGATATTTGCATTTTTAGTGTTTTCTATTTTATTTTTTTCCGGCCGCAAAAATGAACCGATTTGAGCGTTCTTGGTCTCAAAATCTTCGTTTTACCTTGCAGAATATGTGGATATTTTTTACATTCCGAAAATGTGGCGTTTTTTCATTTTGGGCGAATTTTAAAATTTTAATACTGAATTTTTTGATATTTTTGACCTAAACACTTTCAAAAGCAGTCAAAATATGATCAAATTGTGTCACAATTTTACGTTTCAAAATATGGAAGTATTGTGTGTTATCTACGCACCACTGGTTTTTTTGAATATTTTGTAAAATGAGCATCTTTGCTTGTGCAATCTGCAAAATAAATAAATAAATAAGCTGCGCGTCGGGATCTGCCGTGAGGAACTGATATTTCCTCAAGCCACCTCCGCGAGAAGTTTGTGTTGCCATGGGAGCATCAACTTCTTCAAAAATCCCCGTTTCGTTCGCTCAGTGAGTACTTTCTTTTTGGGCCATGACAAAAAATTCGGTTGCGACTCCAGAAGCTTGATGGGAGGTTGAAAAAGTCTTGTAAACGAATCTTCAGATGTTGCTGAGCATCCAAGAATTTTAAGGGAACATGAAGACGCCCTGTTAAGAAATAACACCCTTTTTAATCGGAATTCGAATAACTCACAGTACCTCCAATATATTTGCACTTTTAGTGTTTTCTATTTTATTTTTTCCGGACACAAAAATGAACCGTTTTGAGCGTCTTGGTCTTAAAATCTTTGTTGTAGGTACCTACTTACCTTTGTAGAATACGTGGATATTTTGGTACATTATTTCCAGAAATAATGTACCTATGTGATGTAATAATGTACCTAATGAAATAATGTACCTATGATCAAGAAAATTTTTTTTACAACACCCCTGAAAATTTTTTCTTTCACGTTTCAGAGGTTCTAGAACACGAATGTGCAATAAAAATTTTTTGTCCGTCCGCCGTACGCCGTCAGCAGCAAAACGCATAGAAGGAGTGGTCCAATTTCAAAAAAAAAAAACGAGCGTTTAGCAAATTTACCTGTGACGTGCACCTCCTATAAGGGAATCCTCTGAATCAACTCTAGACTACTCAAAAACGATCAAATGTAAAAAAAGTCATGATCCCAAAAACAGTTTTTTTGGGTTTTCGACCCCTTAACATTTTTTGATCGGATTCCCCTGACAATATGCCTCAAGTTGGAGCAAACCACAACTTTTAGGACCAACCGCACCAAAATCGGATCAGCGGTTCGATACGAAGTGGACGGACGAAATTTTGGCCAAAAATTTCGTCCAGCCACTTCGTATTGAAATACTGATCCGATTTTGACTAAATTAGTCTTGGAAGTTGTGGTTTGCTCCAACTTGAGGCATATTGTCCGGGCAATCCGATCGGAGAAGGTTAACGGGTCCAATTCGGCATAATTAGGGTATATTTTTGAAAAAACACAAAATCTCAATTTTGAAGGTGATGCCGTGGGTTTAGAATTTTTTGAGTATTTTTCCCGGCTTTCCCGCTTGATTTACCATAAAATAGGGTGGTTTTTCCGAAAAAATCCGAAAATTTTGTTTTTGAATCGGTTTGGCTTGAATTTCTTAATGCGATTTCTGCGTTTTCGCGTTTTTGGCGATTTGAGGGAGTCCTACTGAACCGATTTTGAATTTTTTGAGCTCGTTGGATTCCTTGAAGGTTTTTACACATTTTTCACTCCCTATAAGTCAAAATTGATTGGGGTTTAGTAATCAAAAACTGGTTTAAAGACTAATTTTTGACCTAAACAAAAAATATCTTTTTGACCCTTTAAAAAAAATGTTAAAATTCCAAAAAAAATATTTTTGAGTAGGTTTTGGGCAGGTACATGACACAAAAAATTTGCAATTTTCTACAACTCTCCAGGACTAAGAAAAATGCAAAAAACCGATTCCAGCTGGAAAATCCAAGGTCCTAGCCTAGGAAAAACGCTGCTAAGTAGATTAGTGACATGGGTACATTATTTGTCTGGGTACCTCAGAAAATAAAGTTCAAATAGTTGGAGTAGGTCGGTTTATCATCATATCATTTGTGGAGTACCTAATGGTCAATCGTGAATTCAATTATGCCGAAAAGGTACGTTTTCACAATGATAATAAATAGGTAGGTAGGTATAAAAAGAAAATACCTGGCGGCTGCTTTCAAAGAAATATTTCCTGAGGCCTGGCGGCAAGAAGGCAGCCATTTTGTTAACCGCGTTAACAGGTGACAACTGTTATCAAGATCCGCCCAATTAACATAAGCTGTCCAATCCCAGCTTCACACTTTCAGTTTCTAATAAATCTGAGCCAATAGACGACGAAAGAGCCGGTAGGGGTAGGAAGTCCCCTACTTCCCCACCCTACCAAGATCAAGGGTGGGAATGTTACAGCCGCCATTTCGTATTCCTCGCGCCTTGAACCGATTGGAACATGTGCCGTGAACCCATGAAAACTGCAAAACCGCAATTTCAGCAGTGTCACTGCCCCCAAAATTGACCCTGTTGACCAAAATCTCGAAAAAATGCCAAATTTCATGTTTCATAGTCAATATCTAAAGATTCCCGCCAAAAAACCCCGAAGTCAAATCCATCATTTTTTTGAAATTTTTCCTAGGCTAGGACCTTGGATTTTCCAGCTGAAATCGGTTTTTTTCATTTTTCTTAGTCCTGGAGAGTTGTAGAAAATTGCGAATTTTTTGTGTCATGTACCTGCCCAAAACCTACTCAAAAATATTTTTTTTGGAATTTTAACATTTTTTTTAAAGGCTCAAAAAAATATTTTTTGTTTAGGTCAAAAATTAGTCTTTAAACCAGTTTTTGATTACTAAACCCCAATCGATTTTGACTTATAGGGAGTGAAAAATGTGTAAAAACCTTCAAGGAATCCAACGAGCTCAAAAAATTCAAAATCGGTTCAGTAGGACTCCCTCAAATTGCCAAAAACGCGAAAACGCAGAAATCGCATTAAGAAATTCAAGCCAAACCGATTCAAAAACCAAATTTTCGAATTTTTTCGGAAAAACCACCCTATCTTATGGTAAATCAAGCGAGAAACACGGGAAAAATACTCAAAAAATTCTAAACCCACGGCATCACCTTCAAAATTGAGATTTTGTGTTTTTTCAAAAATATACCCTAATTATGCCGAATTGGACCCGTTAACCTTCTCCGATCGGATTGCCCGGACAATATGCCTCAAGTTGGAGCAAACCACAACTTTCAAGACTAATTTAGTCAAAATCGGATCAGTATTTCAATACGAAGTGGCTGGACGAAATTTTTGGCCAAAATTTCGTCCGTCCACTTCGTATCGAACCGCTGATCCGATTTTGGTGCGGTTGGTCCTAAAAGTTGTGTTTTGCTCCAACTTGAGGCATATTGTCAGGGGAATCCGATCAAAAAATTTTAAGGGGTCGAAAACCCAAAAAAACTGTTTTTGAGATCATGACTTTTTTTACATTTGATCGTTTTTTGAGTAGTCTAGAGTTGATTCAGAGGATTCCCTTATAGGAGGTGCACGTCACAGGAAAATTTGCTAAACGCTCGTTTTTTTTTTTTTGAAATCGGACCACTCCTTCTATGCGTTTTGCTGCTGACGGCGTACGGCGTACGGCGTACGGCGTACGGCGTACGGCGTACGGCGGACGGACAAAAAATTTTTATTGCAGATTCTTGTTCTAGAACCTCTGAAACGTGAAAGAACAAATTTTCAGGGGGTGTTGTAAAAAAAATTTTCTTGAACAATTACATAGGTACATTATTTCTGGAAATAATGTACCAAAATCTCAAAAAAATGATGGATTTGACTTCGGGGTTTTTTGGCGGGAATCTTTAGATATTGACTATAAAACATGAAATTTGGCATTTTTTCGAGATTTTGGTCACCAGGGTCAATTTTTTCGCTATTTTCTTGGTTTTACGGCCTAAGCACCTATGGGGTTAAGCAAAAACGTGATACAGGAGAAAACGTTGGGTGATAAATTCCCTATCAGATGCATTCCCACCCTTGATAACGACTGTTTTATCCGAGGGCGTCGGTTTATAGGCTTGGAACTGCAAAACTGCGATTCGGCTATTAGAAAGTGAACGTTATTGGGATTAGCCAGTCTCGCATATTAATAGGGTGAACAGATTAATTAAGGGAATTTAAAGCGCTGTGCGGTGAATAGATGCGATCCCGAGTCAGGCCTTTTCGGAAATCTCAGGTATCAATACCGTATATGAGGGACCCGCAGGGACCTGGTTTGCGTCCAGGTATAAGGGAAGGGATTGGGGAGGGGCATTGTCCCCTCGTGATGAGACCTCGTCAACGGGTCTTGTTTAATCGCTCAGTGTTTTTTCTTCTTTTTATACCTACCATCATTGTGAAAAAGTACCATTTAAGCATCATTGAACTCACCATTGACCATTAGGTACTCCACAAATGATATGATGATAAACCTACCTACTCCAACTATTTGAACTTTATTTTCTGTGATACCCAGACAAATAATGCACCCATGTCACTAATCTACTCAGCAGCGTTTTTTATAATCCACTAAGTACTATGGAGTAGGTATTTTTATTTTGGGCGATATTTGAAATTTGCTTAGTGAGTTTTTCGATATTTATTACCTAAACACCCTTAAAAGCAGTCAAAATATGATCAACCTGTGTCACACTTTTAACTACTTCCGATATATTTTCGTTTTTTGTGTTTTTTATTTTATTTTTTTCTGGTCGCAAAAATGAACCGATTTGAGCGTTCTTGGTCTTAAAATCTTTGTTTTACCTTGAGGAATATGTGGATATTTTTTATATTTCAATAATGTATTGTATTTTTATTTTGGGCGAATTTTAAAATTTTAATAGTGAATTTTTTGATATTTTTGGCCTAAACACCCTTTAAAGCAGTCAAAATATGATCAAATTGTGTCTCAATTTTACGTTTCAAAATATGGAAGTATTGTGTGTTATCTACGCACCACTGGTTTTTAGGATGCTCTGCGCGAGGATGCAAACTCTTTCTGTGTACCTAGTTGTTTACGTTTTCCATTGCACATACGAGATCGAATAACTCAAGGAGGGCCCTGAGGTTCTCGTGTACCTCCCGTGGAGCAGGAAGACCAAGCTTGGCCTGGTCTCATCAGTAGCTTGAGAAGTGGGGGCCCCGGGCCACCTCGTGTGCGCGCTGAGTTGAGTCTAAAGATTGCGATAGTTTTGCTGAGATTAACGCACTTGAGTTTTATTCAAAACAGTAGGGCGTTTTCATCCCAAAAGTCGAATGCTGAAGCGTTCCATGGGTCTGTGCTTACCTACCTACTTGCTGGGATTCGACAGCAATTCCCGAATGAGGAACATGCATGAAAAAACGCTGCTAAGTAGATCAGTGGCATGTGCACATTAGTTTTCAGTGCATCCGAAGAGCTCTGCAAATTTTGCACAGGGGTTCATTTTTCGATTGCAAAGACAAACCTAGGAATACTTATATAGGTACCCCTTAAACACGGTATTTAATTGTTATTATTCAAGAATTTATGCATAAATTTGTATTTTAGATGGGATTTAGAAAAACGTTTTTTTCAACCCGGCAGAAAAAAGCTACACTGCTCACTTTACTATCCCGATAGGTATCTGTCTACCAATCTCTTCAACGCAGCTCATAGTTCAATTTTGTTAAATTCACCATTCAATCTATTCTTATTCGCTACATAATTAACAGAATAATAACAATTAAATTCTCTGAATAATGAAATTAAAAATGCCTCAAGAATGCCTCAGAACCATTGTTAAAGCCTGACTTGCTCTCATGTTGCCAAGCGCAACTGGTCGTAGTGTGAGTGCTTCACCTTGTTGTTGTAATAGGCTAGTGGTCGTAAGTAGATCAATCAACCGTATCTAAGAGCCGAGGCCAAATTCTCAAATTTATCCGATTGTTATTTTGCTGATTTGTGTAATGCGACTAGATTCTTTAAATTGAAGATATCGGGAGGACAGAAGTTTTTGTGGGCATTCCAACGAGTGGAAAACGATTTTTGTCGCTCTAGTCGTTTTCGAGTTAATAAGAATTGTAAAATTTTTAAAAAACTCAAAAATGTCTCACAAAAACCGCAATAGCTCCTAAACGGTTGAAGCTATCGGCCTGGCGATGGTCTCATTCGATTTGGCATAGAAAATGATGCCTCACATGCCTATGTTGCTTTTTTCCTGAAAAGCACGAATTTTTTCCCACTTCAACAGCTGTTTTACTGGCCTTAAAATTAAGGTAGGGTTCTGTCGAGACGTTAGGACCAACTAGATACGGAACTTGATTTTTGGTAAAAATTTCAAAATTTTTCGATTACTCCTTCCCCCTAAAAAACCCCGGACGGCGGACGGACAAAAAATTTTGATTGCAGATTCGGATTCTACACCCCTTGAAACGTGAACCAACAAATTTTCAGGGGGTGTTAAAAAATTTTTTTTCCCGACCGATTACAAAGGTTCATTTCTTAAGAAAAATGAACCAAAATTAAACTGTTTTTTCGCCATAATATTCCTTGTTAGGCTTCGAAAATGGTGTTATGGTGGATGACGGTTCGGAAAAGAGGTAATTAAAAGAGGAGGGAGGCTTAAGCTTTGTTCACATGGCGTACGGTTGACCGGATCCGGTCGGCCTCTCATTGGTCGACGGGAGAGCGTGCCCCCTTCACCACCGCGACCGCACCGCGTGCGCTCTCCCGTGGACCAACGAGAGGCCGACCGTACCGACCGGATCCGGTCAACCGTACGCCATGTGAACCCAGCTTTAGTGAAAATCGCAGATTTGAAGTCGAGCGGGAAAATGGCCAGCCGCAAGGTTACACATAGTTACACAGTGTGATGTCATCTTCCCGTGAACACCAGTGCAACCTCTGTGAAAGAAGGTAACACCTCACATTTACGCCACCTTGGTGTTCCTACCTGACAACAACTAGGTATAACCTACTACCGTGCACAACTCTCTCCCAACCTCTTCTGACGATGTGCGACTGTCTGTCCTATTCAAGTTCTTTTAATTAATAATAAAACTTCTTCTCGCCATTCCGCTGCAATTAATTACCCTCTGCTCCCAATCAGAACCTCATCCGAGTTCATGTGTGTATGCTGTGATAGGACGGAGATAACGGATTTTTTGCCGTTACGTTAAGAAACTACCTACGTGCAGTCGCGTCCGCACAGTGACTTCATACGGTTAACCGCCACATTCAAAAGGGCACTTTTCATTAGCGTTTTTCACCCGGAAAAATGTTGTTTTTTCGTTGTAGACCATCACTACATCATTTTCGCATCTTAAGCAGCATCATTCTGGCGGAAAAAATGAATTTCGTTTTTCATGCATGTTCCTCATTTTACCATTCCATTAGGTGTGAAGTCAGGGGCGGCTCCTGGCAGGAGCAGAGGAGCATGTGCACCCCCTGGCCAAAATGAGAAAGAAAAAAACAGTGACCTACCTTAATAATAACATTATTACTGCCACACAACTCTTCACTATTCATCCTCTCTGAAAAACAACAACAACGTCATTGGCAAAGCCTCAGGATCACCGACGGATAGGACTAGCGCTATACTGTATGGCGGCTCGTGCACGAACTAGTAATGCACTAGATCGGTCTTAGTGGTCGTGTATTTCTGGAAGTGTGTGAGTGAGCCAGCCAATGCCTCACCGTACCGTCCAGGTGCACATTTTCTGTCTGCTCCGCCGGTCGAATCTGCGGTCGAATGCGGTCTAATCGAGGTAATCTTATCTTATCAGTTCGAAAACTGATATGATTTAGTAAAAATCGCGGTGTTTTCTTCTGTGGTTCGATAAAAATGAGTGATGTGAAGGTAGTTCAATTGAATTTTTCCAAGTTTACTATGGAGGAGAAAATAGCAATCCGGGAACCAGGCCGCTACTCACCTGCACTGGAAATGCAACCGACAATACTTAGGTACTTCAATTTCAACTTTTACAAAATAGGGTTTCTGAAAATTGATAGATGGTAATAATCTTAAAATTCCTCTGTTATCACTAGTGAACGTTTTTTGGTGTTCATTTTATAATAATGAGACGTGAAAGTGTGCAAAACTTTCCTATTAATTTGCATTTACTTAGTTGAAATTGATATTTGGCTGAGACCAACTGACTGTTTATGATAACATATTCCCTTCGCCATTGTTCTATAATATAATATATTATTATCTATATTATAGATCTAGATAATATTATTATCTTATGGCCTAAGTGCACCCCCTGGGTTTAAGGGCAGGAGCCGCCACTGGTGTGAAGCATTTGTAAATAAACAACTTGTGAAAGTTTGTAAAATTATTTTATTGGTACAACAACACCTTCCTTATACATTCATTGAATTTTATCTGAATTTCGTTTACGATACATCTGGCTGCTGACATTCAGGGAGGTAGCGCCACTGCAAGGCCTGCGATGTTTTCTATTTGAAATTGAAAAAAACCTAAAAATAAAGGATGAAAAACCTCTGAAATCTGAAACCTATAATCATAAGTATAATATAATAATAATATATAATAATAATAATATATTTCATTCTATTCTAACTGGTATTCTATACCTAACTGACTATTTCATTTACGTACCTACTTAATTCCTTATTATAATATAATATATTAAAGGCTATTCGCACCAGAACCTGTTAGGGAGCCCTCTTCCGCATTATTTTTGATTTCTTTAAATAAATCTACTGCTGTGTCTTAATTGATGAAACTTGCGTGTACCTAGCGTACCAGAGTCCTTCTAACATTTGTGGCACAAATTTTGTGCTATGCTGATAGGGAGCGAATTGGACGCATTCAGCAGAAAGGAACCAACCACAAAAACCTAGTTTCGAGTAATCAGGCTTCAAAGTTTTTTCAAGCATACGAATCCTGTGTTGATTGTGTTTTTCAAATTCCGAAGGAAAAGTAATATCAAACCAGTGGTGCGTAGATAACACACAATACTTCCGTATTTTGAAACGTAAAATTGTGACACAATTTGATCATATTTTGACTGCTTTAAAGGGTGTTTAGTCCAAAAATATCGAAAAATTCCTATTAAAATTTTAAAATATGCCCAAAATGAAAAACCGCCACATTTTCGGCATATAAAAATATCAACATGTTCTGCAAGGTAAAACAAAGATTTTAAGACCAAGGATGCTCAAATCGGTTCATTTTTGTAGCCGGAAAAAAAACAAATGGAAAACACTAAAAATGCAAATATCTCGGGAGTACTGTGCGTTATCCAAATTCCGATTAAACAGGGTGTTAGGTCTTGCCGAGACAAACATTTCAGTTTAAGAAATTTGAAAAAAGGTTGAGAAATGAGGGAGTTATGGCCATTTTTGTAAATGACCACAGACGGACACACAGACACTTGTTCGGGAAGTGATTCTGAGTAAATGTTTATAAGAAAAAGTTTTTTCTGAAGCTCCGATGCGATTCTCGATTTTAGGACGATCACAATACTTCCATTTACTCTGTAAATATGGAAGTAAAAACGCTGCTAAGTAGATTAGTGACATGGGTACATTATTTGTCTGGGTACCTCAGAAAATAAAGTTCAAATAGTTGGAGTAGGTCGGTTTATCATCATATCATTTGTGGAGTAATGGTCAATCGTGAATTCAATTATGCCGAAAAGGTACGTTTTCACAATGATAATAAATAGGTAGGTATAAAAAGAAAATACCTGGCGGCTGCTTTCAAAGAAATATTTCCTGAGGCCTGGCGGCAAGAAGGCAGCCATTTTGTTAACCGCGTTAACAGGTGACAACTGTTATCAAGATCCGCCCCATTAACATAAGCTGTCCAATCCCAGCTTCACACTTTCAGTTTCTAATAAATCTGAGCCAATAGACGACGAAAGAGCCGGTAGGGGTAGGGGAAGTCCCCTACTTCCCCACCCTACCAAGATCAAGGGTGGGAATGTTACAGCCGCCATTTCGTATTCCTCACGCCTTGAACCGATTGGAACATGTGCCGTGAACCCAAGAAAACTGCAAAACCGCAATTTCAGCAGTGTCACTGCCCCCAAAATTGACCCTGTTGACCAAAATCTCGAAAAAATGCCAAATTTCATGTTTCATAGTCAATATCTAAAGATTCCCGCCAAAAAACCCCGAAGTCAAATCCATCATTTTTTTGAAATTTTTCCTAGGCTAGGACCTTGGATTTTCCAGCTGAAATCGGTTTTTACTTCCATATTTACAGAGTAAATGGAAGTATTGTGATCGTCCTAAAATCGAGAATCGGAACGGAGCTTCGGAAAAAACTTTTTCTTATACACATTTACTCAGAATCACTTCCTGAACAAGTGTCTGTGTGTCCGTGTGTCCGTGTGTCCGTGTGTCCGTTAGTCCGTTAGTCCGTCTGTCCGTCTGTCCGTCTGTGGTCATTTACAAAAATGACCATAACTCCCTCAATTCTCAACCTTTTTTCAAATTTCTTGAACTGAAATGTTCGTCTCGGCAAGACCTAACACCCTGTTTAATCGAAATTTGGATAACGCACAGTACTTCCGATATATTTGCATTTTTAGTGTTTTCTATTTTATTTTTTTCCGGCCACAAAAATGGACCGATTTGAGCGTTCTTGGTCTCAAAATCTTTGTTTTACCTTGCAGAATACGTGGATATTTTTTATATTCCAAAAATGTGGCGTTTTTTCATTTTGGGCGAATTTTAAAATTTGCATAGTGAGTTTTTTGATATTTTTGACCTAAACACCCATAAAAGCAGTCAAAATATGATCAAATTGTGTCACAATTTTACGTTCCAAAATATGGAAGTATTGTGTGTCATCTACGCACCACTGGTTTTCATTTTTCTTAGTCCTGGAGAGTTGAAGAAAATTGCAAATTTTTTGTGTCATGTACCTGCCCAAAACCTACTCAAAAATATTTTTTTTGGAATTTTAACATTTTTTTTAAAGGGTCAAAAAAATATTTTTTGTTTAGGTCAAAAATTAGTCTTTAAACCAGTTTTTGATTACTAAACCCCAATCGATTTTGACTTATAGGGAGTGAAAAATGTGTAAAAACCTTCAAGGAATCCAACGAGCTCAAAAAATTCAAAATCGGTTCAGTAGGACTCCCTCAAATTGCCAAAAACGCGAAAACGCAGAAATCGCATTAAGAAATTCAAGCCAAACCGATTCAAAAACCAAATTTTCGAATTTTTTCGGAAAAACCACCCTATCTTATGGTAAATCAAGCGAGAAACACGGGAAAAATACTCGAAAAATTCTAAACCCACGGCATCACCTTCAAAATTGAGATTTTGTGTTTTTTCAAAAATATACCCTAATTATGCCGAATTGGACCCGTTAACCTTCTCCGATCGGATTGCCCGGACAATATGCCTCAAGTTGGAGCAAACCACAACTTTCAAGACTAATTTAGTCAAAATCGGATGAGTATTTCAATACGAAGTGGCTGGACGAAATTTTTGGCCAAAATTTCGTCCGTCCACTTCGTATCGAACCGCTGATCCGATTTTGGTGCGGTTGGTCCTAAAAGTTGTGTTTTGCTCCAACTTGAGGCATATTGTCAGGGGAATCCGATCAAAAAATTTTAAGGGGTCGAAAACCCAAAAAAACTGTTTTTGAGATCATGACTTTTTTTACATTTGATCGTTTTTGAGTAGTCTAGAGTTGATTCAGAGGATTCCCTTATAGGAGGTGCACGTCACAGGAAAATTTGCTAAACGCTCGTTTTTTTTTTTTTTGAAATCGGACCACTCCTTCTATGCGTTTTGCTGCTGACGGCGTACGGCGTACGGCGTACGGCGTACGGCGGACGGACAAAAAATTTTTATTGCAGATTCTTGTTCTAGAACCTCTGAAACGTGAAAGAACAAATTTTCAGGGGGTGTTGTAAAAAAAATTTTCTTGAACAATTACATAGGTACATTATTTCTGGAAATAATGTACCAAAATTGCTTCTTTTGATGGAAAGCGTAGTTGACCTAGCCCATTCTAATTGTGCTATTATCTCATTATGTCATTTTTACTTCCATATTTACAGAGTAAATGGAAGCATTGGAATCGGCCTAAAATCGAGAGTCGGATCGGAGCTTCAGAAAAAACTTTTTCTTATACACATTTACTCTGAATCACTTCCTGAACAAGTGTCTGTGTGTCCGTTAGTCCGTCTGTGGTCATTTACAAAAATCTAACTCCCTCAATTCTCAACCTTTTTTCAAATTTCTTAACCTCTTAAACCTCTTAAAATTTCTCCCTTTCTTCAAATTGAGAGTTATTCTCCTACACTTTTGAAGGTAAGGCTTCCAACATGTATTATTCTGAAATAGTAAGGAATAAGGGTAATATTTATCATCAAGTTATCTCACTTGAACGGTCTGTAAAACATTGAAAGAGTAATGAATAATTAGGCTATAGTCGCCTAAAGTGGACCCCCCTTAGTGTCCTAATGCGGAACCCGTTATTACTTCCATATTTATAAATACAGAGTATACAGAGTAAATGGAAGTATTGTGATCGTCCTGAAATCGAGAATCGGAACGGAGCTTCAGAAAAAACTTTTTCTTATACATATTTACTCAGAATCACTTCCTGAACAAGTGTCTGTGTGTCCGTGTGTCAGTTAGTCCGTTAGTCCGTCTGTGGTCATTTACAAACCAGTGGTGCGTAGATAACACACAATACTTCCATATTTTGAAACGTAAAATTGTGACACAATTTGATCATATTTTGCCTGCTTTTGAAAGTGTTTAGGTCAAAAATATCGAAAAATGCAGTATTAAAATTTTAAAATTTGCCCAAAATGAAAAAACGCTACATTTTCGGAATGTAAAAAATATCCACATATTCTGCAAGGTAAAACGAAGATTTTGAGACCAAAAACGCTCAAATCGGTTCATTTTTGCGGCCGGAAAAAAATAAAATGGAAAACACTAAAAATGCAAATATCTCGGAAGTACTGTGCGTTATCCAAATTCCGATTAAACAGGGTGTTAGGTCTTGCCGAGACAAACATTTCAGTTCAAGAAATTTGAAAAAAGGTTGAGAAATGAGGGAGTTATGGCCATTTTTGTAAATGACCACAGACGGACACACGGACAGACGGACACACAGACACTTGTTCAGGAAGTGATTCTGAGTAAATGTGTATAAGAAAAAGTTTTTTCTGAAGCTCCGTTCCGATTCTCGATTTTAGGACGATCACAATACTTCCATTTACTCTGTGAATATGGAAGTAAAATGACAATAACTCCCTCAATTCTCAACCTTTTTTCAAATTTCTTGAACTGAAATGTTTGTCTCGGCAAGACCTAACACCCTGTTTAGTCGAAATTCGGATAACGCACAGTACTTCCGATATATTTGCATTTTTAGTGTTTTCTATTTTATTTTTTTCCGGCCACAGAAATGAACCGATTTGAGCGTTCTTGGTCTTAAAAACTTTGTTTTACCTTGCAGAATATGTGGATATTTTTTATTTTCCGATAATTTGTCGTATTTTCATTTTTGGCGAATTTTGAAATTTAAGTAGGTAGTGAATTTTTAGATATTTTTGACTTAAACACCCTTAAAAGCAGTCAAAATATGATCAAATTGTGTCACAATTTTACGTTCCAAAATATGGAAGTATTGTGTGTTATCTACGCACCACTGGTTACTTCCATATTTACAGAGTAAATGGAAGTATTGTGATCGTCCTAAAATCGAGAATCGGAACGGAGCTTCAGAAAAAACTTTTTCTTATACACATTTACTCAGAATCACTTCCTGAACAAGTGTCTGTGTGTCCGTGTGTCCGTGTGTCCGCTAGTCCGTCCGTCCGTCCGTCCGTCTGTGGTCATTTACAAAAATGGCCATATCTCCCTCATTTCTCAACCTTTTTTCAAATTTCTTGAACTGAAATGTTTGACTCGGCAAGACCTAACACCCTGTTTAATCGGAATTTGGATAACGCACAGTACTTCCGAGATATTTTCATTTTTAGTGTTTTCTATTTTATTTTTTTCCGGCCGCAAAAATGAACCGATTTGAGCGTTCTTGGTCTCAAAATCTTCGTTTTACCTTGCAGAATATGTGGATATTTTTTACATTCCGAAAATGTGGCGTTTTTTCATTTTGGGCGAATTTTAAAATTTTAATATTGAATTTTTCGATATTTTGGCCTAAACACCCTTAAAAGCAGTCAAAATATGATCAAATAGGTAGTGTCACAATTTTACGTTTCAAAATATGGAAGTATTGTGTGTTATCTACGCACCACTGGTTTTTCATGTTCATACACCTGCTGAATCTGAAAAACGTCTCAACTTCAAAGAGAAATCAAGCAGTGAAGAAGACAGCGTCTTGTCTGGGTCGTCCGTGATGGAGACTGGGGACTGCCTTCAAAAAATGAGGATGCCTAATCGAAAATCGATATATTCATTAGCATTAAAGGATAATTTATGGTTATAACATACTTACTTTTGACTTAGCATTGTTTCATATGATTTAATCCCATTCCTCCATTTAATTTTCCATCCATTTTATTAATGGGGTGGGTAGGGGTCCAGTTTAGGCAACTTTTTTTGAGATTGCCGGGTTTTGCAGGGTTTTGAAAAATATATTTTTTTATAACTATTTCTTAGTAGGTATAATTTTGGTTCATTTTTCTAAAGAAATGAACCTTTGTAATCGGTCAGGAAAAAAAATTTTTTAACACCCCCTGAAAATTTGTTGGTTTACGTTTCAAGGGGTGTAGAATCCGAATCTGCAATAAAATTTTTTTGTCCGTCCGCCGTACGCCGTACGCCGTACGCCGTACGCCGTACGCCGTACGCCGTACGCCGTCCGCCGTCCGGGGTTTTTAAGGGGGAAGGAGTTATCGAAAAATTTTGAAATTTTTACCAAAAATCAAGTTCCGTATCTAGTTGGTCCTAACGTCTCGGCAGAACCCTACCTTAATTTTAAGGCCAGTAAAACAGCTGTTGAAGTTGTAAAAAATTCGTATTTTTAAGGAAATTTGCAACATAGGCATGTGAGGTATCATTTTCTATAGATTTTTCTATGCTGAATCGAATGCGACCATCGCCACGCCAGTAGCTTCAACCGTTTAGGAGTTATTGCAGTTTTAGTGAAGCAGTTTTGAGTTTTTTAAAATTTCCCCAATTCTTAATAACTCGAAAACTACTCGAGCCACAAAATTCGTTTTCCACTCGTTGGAATCCCCACAAAAACTTCTGTCCTCCCGATATCTTCAATTTAAAGAATTTGGTCGCATTACACAAATCAGCAAAACAAAAATTGGAAAAACTTGAGAATTTGGCCTCGGCTCTTAGATACGGTTGATTGATCTACTTACGACTACTAGCCTATTACACCAACAAGGTGACGCACTCACACTTCGACCAGTTGCGCTTGGCAACATGAGAGCGAGTCAGGCTTTAACAACGGTTCTGAGGCATGAGGCATTTTTAATTTCATTATTCAGAGAATTTAATAATTATTATTATTCAGTTAATTATGAAGGTGATTAAGAATAGATTAAATGGTAAATTTAACGGAATTGAACGATCAGCTGCGTTGAAAAAATTGATAGGTAAGTAAGTATTTATCAAGCGAAGAGGATGATTATTTTTTGCCTGGTTGAAAAAACGTTTTTCTAAATAACCCATCTAAAATACAAATTGATACTGAAATTATAGAATAATAACAGCTAAATTCTGTGTTTAAGGAGTACCGATATATCGTAAGGTTTGTCTTTGCAATCGAAAAATGAACCCCTGTGCAAAATTTGCAGAGTTCTTCGGACATAGCAAAAACTAATCTGCACATGCCACTGATCTACTTAGCAGCGTTTTATAAATTGAAATTGAAATGATACAAAACATTACCGTGCTATCGTTACATGCATTTAAAGATGTGTTTTTCATTGTTCCTCTATATTTTTACTTCCATATTTACAGAGTAAATGGAAGTATTGTGATCGTCCTAAAATCGAGAATCGGAACGGAGCTTCAGAAAAAACTTTTTCTTATACACATTTACTCAGAATCACTTCCTGAACAAGTGTCTGTGTGTCCGTTACGTCCGTCTGTCCGTCTGTGGTCATTTACAAAAATGGCCATAAATCCCTCATTTCTCAACCTTTTTTCAAATTTCTTGAACTGAAATGTGCGTCTCGGTAAGACCTAACACCCTGTTCAATCGGAATTTGGATAACGCACAGTACTTCCGATATGCTTGCATTTTTCCGATATATTTGCAAATTTCTATTTTATTTTTTTCCCGCCACAAAAATATTTTTACATTCCGAAAATGTGGCGTTTTTTCATTTTGGGCGATTTTTAAAATTTTAATACTGAATTTTTTGATATTTTTGGCCTAAACACCCTTAAAAGCAGTCAAAATATGATCAAATTGTGTCACAATTTTACGTTCAAAATATGGAAGTATTGTGTGTTATCTACGCACCATTGGTTTATTGATAAAAAACAAAATGGGGGTCCACTTTTGTGCACTTTCCTCTACCTGTGCTCAATATTTGGCGAGCTATAGCTCATCTGCTGGAGGTCCTCATGACGTCACAGATCTCTTGCGTCCGCAGCGGCGAAGACTTGCTTCACTCCGTTAAGAGCCCTCGAAGTTTTAGGCTCGAGTCGAATGCTCCATCATCAGTGCGCGAACCACCTAGCTTTGAACAAAGGCTGAATTGCCCAGTTTCCGGAAAAATTGTGTTTCAAAGTGATTTTCACGTGTTTTGTGGCTGAAAAAAATACGGGGATCCAGCTGTTGATATTATGTGGTATTCTGGACTTAACGGTATCTTTTGGATAGCTTTCAATTGAGGTGAGCTTCACATTGGATGTCTTCACATTGTTTCCAACGTCAGTTTTTCTAGGCTTTACGTCTTCTCACCCTAGCTAGATAAAATTGTAGCTTTTACTTCCATGTTTACGAAGTAAGTAGAAGTTTGTACCTATATCTTCCTATAATCAAAAGTCGGATTGGAGTTTAAGAAAAACGTGAACTTCTACACTTTTTGACTTGAAATCGCTTCCTGAATAGCTTCGGTGTGTGTGTGCCCGTCTGTGGTCATTCACAAAAAAGGTCATAGCTCCTGAATTCTTAACCTTTTTTCAAATTTCTTGAACTTTAATGTTTGTCTCGGCAAGACCTATTGAACAGGAATTTAATAAATCAGTACTTCCGATATATTAGCTTCTTGTGTTTCCTATTTTAATTTTTCCGGCCACAAAAATTAAATCGATTTGGGTGTTCTTGGTCTTGAAATCTTTGTTTTACCTACCTTGCAGAATACGCCGACTTTTTTATTTTTCAATACCTTGACGTATTTTGATGTACCTGAAAACCCTAACCTCATCGATTTTAAAGAGTTTGAGTTGATTGATGAAAGTATGAATTAAGTTTTTCAGATATTTTTGAATTCTTTGAATCTCATAATTTATGTTCGTTGAAGAATAGTATGCACATTTTGATTTTATCTAGATGAGAAGAGGAGAATTACACAATTGATTGACAATTTAAAAAACTTTTTCTTAGACACATTCACTCAGAATCGCTTCCCGAACAAGTGTCTGTGTGTCCGTCTGTCCATCTGTCCGCCTGTGGTCATTTACAACCAGTGGTGCGTGGATAACACACAATACTTCCATATTTCTAAACGTACATATTTGAAAAAATTTGATCATATTTTGACTGTTTTTGAGGGAGTTTAGGTCAAAATATAAAAAAATTCAATATGCAAATTTTGAAATTTGCCATAGAAAAAAAAACTTACGTATGTATAAGTGTATGTGTATGTAAAAACTTATGTATGTGTATACACATTTACTCAGAATCACTTCCTGAACAAGTGTCTGTGTGTCCGTTAGTCCGTCTATCCGTCTGTGGTCATTTACAACCAGTGGTGGGTAGATAACACACAATGCTTCCATGTTTTGAAACGTAAATTTGAGACACATTTTGATCATATTTTGAATGCTTTTGAGGGTGGTTCGGCCAGAAATATCAAAAAATTCATTACTTAAATTTAAAATTCGCCCAAAATAAAAATACAATGCATTATTGGAATATAAAAAATATCCACATATTCTGCAAGGTAAAACAAAGATTTTAAGACCAAGAACGCTCAAATGGGTCCATTTTTGTGGCCAAAAAAATAAAATAGAAAACACTAAAAATGCAAATATATCGAAAGTCCGATATCGAAATATAAAGAAACCAGTGGTGCGTAGATAACACACAATACTTCCATATTTTGAAACGTAAATTTGTGACACAATTTGATCATATTTTGACTGCTTTTAAGGGTGTTTGGGTCAAAAATATCAAAAAATTCACTATTAAAATTTTAAAACTCGCCCAAAATGAAAAAACGCCACATTTTCGGAATGTAAAAAATATCCACATATTCTGCAAGGTAAAACAAAGATTTTAAGACCAAGTACGTTCAAATCGGTTCATTTTTGTGACCAGAAAAAAATAAAATAGAAAACACTAAAAATGCAAATATATCGGAAGTACTGTGCGTAATCCAAATTCCGATTCAACAGGGTGTTAGGTCTTGCCGAGACAAACATTTCAGTTCAAGAAAATTGAAAAAAGGTTGAGAATTGAGGGAGTTATGCTCATTTTTGTAAATGACCACAGACGGAATAACGGACACACGGACACACAGACACTTGTTCAGGAAGTGATTCTGAGTAAATGTGTATAAGAAAAAGTTTTTTCTTAAGCGCCGTTCCGATTCTCGATTTTAGGACGATCACAATACTTCCATTTACTCTGTAAATATGGAAGTAAAATGGCCATAGCTCCCTCAATTCTCAACCTTTTTTCAAATTTCTTGAACTGGAATGTTTGTCTCTGCAAGACCTAACACCCTGTTTAATCGGAATTTGGATAACGCACAGTACTTCCGTTATATTGGCATTTTTAGTGTTTTCTATTTTATTTTTTCCGGCCACAAAAATGAACCGATTTGAGCGTTCTTGGTCTCAAAATCTTCGGTTTACCTTGCAGAATATGTGGATATTTCTTATATTCCAAAAATCTAGTGAATTTTTTTTTGGCAAATTTTCAAAATTTGCATAGTGAATTTTTTTTAAATTTTTGACCTAAACACCCTCAAAAACAGTCAAAATATGATCATTTTTACTTCCATATTTACAGAGTAAATGGAAGTATTGTGATCGTCCTAAAATCGAGAATCGGAACGGAGCTTCAGAAAAAACTTTTTCTTATACACATTTACTCAGAATCACTTCCCGAACAAGTGTCTGTGTGTCCGTGTGTCCGTCTGTCCGTCTGTGGTCATTTACAAAAATGGCCATAACTCCCTCATTTCTGAACCTTTTTTCAAATTTCTTGAACTGAAATGTGTGTCTCGAAAAGCCCTAACACCCTGTTTATTCGGAATTTGGATAACGCACAGTACTTCCGATATATTTGCATTTTTAGTGTTTTCTATTTTATTTTTTTCCGGCCACAAAAATGGACCAATTTGAGCGTTCTTGGTCTCAAAATCTTCGTTTTACCTTGCAGAATATGTGGATATTTTTTACATTCCTAAAATGTGGCGTTTTTTCATTTTGGGCGAATTTTAAAATTTTAATAGTGAATTTTTCGATATTTTTGGCCTAAACACCCTTAAAAGCAGTCAAACCAGTGGTGCGTAGATAACACACAATACTTCCATATTTTGAAACGTAAAATTGTGACACAATTTGATCATATTTTGACTGCTTCTAAGGGTGTTTAGGTCAAAAATATAAAAAAATTCACTATTCAAATTTCAAAATTATCCCAAAATAAAAAACCGCCAGTTTTTCGGAACATGAAAAATATCCACATATTCTGCAAGGTAAAACAAGGATATTAAGACGAAGAACGCTCAAATCGGTTTATTTTTGTGGCCGGAAAAAAAAAAATAGAAAACACTAAAAATGCAAATATATCGGAAGTACTGTGCGTTATCCAAATTTCGATTAAACAGGGGGTTAGGTCTTGCCGAGACAAACATTTCAGTTCAAGAAATTTGAAAAAAGATTGAGAATTGAGGGAGTTATGGTCATTTTTACTTCCATATATACAGAGTAAATGGAAGTATTGTGATCGTCCTAAAATCGAGAATCGGAACGGAGCTTCAGAAAGAACTTTTTCTTATACACATTTACTCAGAATCACTTCCTGAACAAGTGTCTGTGTGTCCGTGTGTCCGTCTGTGGTCATTTACAAACCAGTGGTGCGTAGATAACACACAATACTTCCATATTTTGAAACGTAAAATTGTGACACAATTTTGTCATATTTTGACTGCTTTTGAAAGTGTTAAGGTCAAAAATATCAAAAAATTCAGTATTAAAATTTTAAAATTTGCCCAAAATGAAAAAACGTTACATTTTCAGAATGTAAAAAATATCCACATATTCTGCAAGGTAAAACGAAGATTTTGAGACCAAGAACGCTCAAATCGGTTCATTTTTGCAGCCGGAAAAAAATAAAATAGAAAATACTAAAAATGCAAATATGTCGGAAGTACTGTGCGTTATCCAAATTCCGATTAAACAGGGTGTTAGGTCTTGCCGAGACGAACATTTCAGTTCAAGAAATTTGAAAAAAGGTTGAAGAATGAGGGAGTTATGGCCATTTTTGTAAATGACCACAGACGGACAGGCGGACACACGGACAGACGGACACACGGACAGACGGACACTTGTTCGGGAAGTGATTCTGAGTAAATGTGTATAAGAAAAAGTTTTTTCTGAAGCTCCGTTCCGATTCTCGATTTTAGGACGATCACAATACTTCCATTTACTCTGTAAATATGGAAGTAATTAACCCTGGTGACCAAAATCTCGAAAAATGCCAAATTTCACGTTTCATATTCGATATTTAAAGATTCCCGCCAAAAAACCCCGAAGTCAAATCCATAATTTTTTTGAAATGTTTCTTCTGAAAAGTATCTTCGATTTTCCAGCTGGAATCGGTTTTTTGCATTTTTCCCAGTCCTGGAGGGGCGCAGAAAATTGCAAATTTTTTATATCATGTACCTACCCAAAACCTACTCAAAAATATTTTTTTTGAATTTTAAATTTTTTTTTAAAGGCCAAAAAAATATATATTTTTTAAACCAGTTTTCGATCTCTAAAACCCAACTAATTTTGACTTATAGGGATTGAAAAATGTGTAAAAACCTTCAAGGAATCCAACAAGCTTAAAAACATCAAAATCGGTTCAGTAGAACTCCCTCAAATCGCCAAAAACGCGAAAAAGCAGAAATCGCATTGAGAAATTCAAGCCAAACCGATAAAAATCAATATTTTCGGTAAAAAACCCAACATCCTATGGTAAATCAAGCGGGAAAGCCGGGAAAAATACTCGAAAAATTCTTAACCCACGGCATCACCTTCAAAATTGAGTTTTTGTGTTTTTTCGAAAATGGACCATACTAATGCCGAATTGGAGCCCTTAACTTTCTCCGATCGGATTGTCCGGACAATATGCCTCAATTTGGAGCAATCCACAACTTTCAAGACTAATTTAGTCAAAATCGGATCAGTAGTTCAATACGAAGTGGCTGGACGAAATTTTTGGCCAAAATTTCGTCCGTCCACTTCGTATCGAACCGCTAATCCGATTTTGGTGCGGTTGGTCCTAAAAGTTGCGTTTTGCTCTAACTTGAGGCATATTGTCAGGGGAATCCGATCAAAAAATGTTAAGGGGTCGAAAACCCAAAAAAACTGTTTTTGAGATCATGACTTTTTTACTTCCATATTTACAGAGTAAATGGAAGTATTGTGATCGTCCTAAAATCGAGAATCGGAACGGAGCCTCAGAAAAAACTTTTTCTTATACACATTTACTCAGAATCACTTCCTGAACAAGTGTCTGTGTGTCCGTGTGTCCGTTAGTCCGTGTGTCCGTCTGTCCGTGTGTCCGTCTGTGGTCATTTACAAAAATGGCCATATCTCCCTCATTTCTCAACCTTTTTTCAAATTTCTTGAACTGAAATGTTTGTCTCGGCAAGACCTAACACCCTGTTTAATCGGAATTTGGATAACGCACAGTACTTCCGAGATATTTGCATTTTTAGTGTTTTCTATTTTATTTTTTTCCGGCCGCAAAAATGAACCGATTTGAGCGTTCTTGGTCTCAAAATCTTCGTTTTACCTTGCAGAATTTGTGGATATTTTTTACATTCCGAAAATGTGGCGTTTTTTCATTTTGGGCGAATTTTAAAATTTTAATACTGAATTTTTTGATATTTTTGACCTAAACACTTTCAAAAGCAGTCAAAATATGATCAAATTGTGTCACAAATTTACGTTTCAAAATATGGAAGTATTGTGTGTTATCTACGCACCACTGGTTTACATTTGAGTCTAGAGTTGATTCAGAGGACTCCCTTATAGGAGGTGCACGTCACAGGAAAATTTGCTAAACGCTCGGACCACTCCTTCTATGCATTTTGAACCTGACGGTGTACGGCGGACGGAGAAAAAATTTTTATTGCAGATTCGTGTTCTAGAACCTGTGAAACGTGAAAGAAAATTTTTCAGGGGGTGAAATAAAATGTTCTTGATCAATTACATAGGTACATTATTCGGAAATAATGTACCAAAATGGAAGTATTCTGTGTTATCTGCGTACCTACCTCTGGTTTAATATTCATGGCCTAAACGGCCGCAAAAGTACCTAGTCAAAATTTTTGACTCAAAATATATTCAAGTGGTATAAAAATTTTACGTCGGTATCGAACTAAATTTTGTGTGTTATCTGCGCACCAATGGTTTTTGTCAGGCATAAATTTCGCTGATTTTCTACAGATTGACGGTCTGTAAGACATGGAGAGAGGCTGGGACGATGCGTCCTGGTGGGCAGGTGCCCTTGAAGAAGATTCCACCAAAGGATTGGAGCTAGACAGCGATGAGGCGTCGTGGGCCAGAGGTTTCTTACCTCCACCACCAAGGCCGGCTTTTCTTGAACATGAGATTCACTCGGACGGTCTCACGACCTGCGATCTCTGCTCCTGGGCGACCTCCTCCTACCATTCTTCAAATAATACCGCAGGTTGGTTTACGATTATTACCTGAAGGATCTCATAAAAGTTGACCAACACTTGAATACCTAGATCAAGCAGGATAAACCATTTCGATGTCATGGTTTCGTTTGTGTCAAGATACGACATTTCAATCAATTCAATTTTCAATTTCAATTTCAAAAACTTTTTATTCTCATAAAAACAGATAATAAGTACAAAAGTCAAATATAAATTTTTAGAGAATCCCACAAAGGTTTCCTCCTGAGCGTGGGAGTTTTTTATCTTCTATAGGTAATAATAAAAGCAAGTGTAAATCTGTCTGTTTGTTTGACCGAGCTCTCCAGCCAAATCTATCGCACGCAGGGACCTGGAATGTTTTACACGGAAGCACGGAGAGGCCGGCCACCAGACCTCGAAGCCCGATTTTCGATTTTTGAATTAGAAAAATTTAAAAAAAAAGTTTGTGCCGATAAAGGGTTAGGTACTATCATTTGCCCCATCGTCATTCGACCCGAGATCATTCGCCCCACTGTCATTCGCCCCAGCGTCATTTGACCCGAGATCATTCGCCCCAAGTGCAAACGCCCCAGCGTCATTTCCACCAGTAATATTTTATATTAACTAAAAATAAGATGGGGCGAATGACACGTTTTGACACTTTTTGATCATTCGCCCCATCGTCATCCGCCCCAGTTAATATTAAATAAATAAGAAATTAAAAATGGCGTCATCCGTCCCCGTGTCATTTGCGCCAACAACAACTGATAAGGAATAGCTGTTCAGTCGCTCGGATCGTATTATCGTACTTTCAAGAAGTTTCCGTACACTAAATTATATACCGTACCGTCATTATTTCCATTTAAAATTAATTCTATTTAATATTTTCTTTTAAGTATTAAACACCGAAAGTATTGAGTATTAAACACCTTGGTGTATCCAACACCTACTCGGATAAGTGGGTAGGCTATAAAATATCTTGCTTGATTAGCGTTTGACTGATGAGTATGTCGAATTGGACTGATGAGGGATGTTTTTCTGTCTTGGAGATGCGAGCGCAGCGAGCATCCAGGTCACCCGATCTGTATAAGGAATGTGTGAAGGAACAGTTAGCAACGAGCTGTACGAACTGTATGACTGGTGGCACAATTTTAAAATTGCCACTTTTTTTCTAAATTTCGTGTTTCTTTATGGCAAACTGTTCCTTCACACATTCCTTATACAGATCAGGTGACCTGGATGCTTGCTGCGCTCGCATCTCCAAGACAGAAAAACATCCCTCATCAGTCCAATTCGACATACTCATCAGTCAAACGCTAATCAAGCAAGATATTTTATAGCCTACCTACTTATCCGAGAAGGTGTTGGATACACAAATGCGTTTAATCCGCGGACAGCGCTCGAACGGAAGGAATGGAACTAATGCTCCCTGTGGGCACTAGCCTATCGTGATAAATCGGGCTTAAATTAAATCACAGGTTAGGGAAAAATTGACTGAAAATTTAAGCTATGGAAATACTTTAGGAACATAAGGTTCGAATAGATGAAATGAGATAGATAACGGATTTCTTTCTTGGCTATTACGCGTTTTCAACAACCCAAGCTCTGAGATGACAAAACCTTGCGCCAGCAGCACTATCAAAACAGATTTCGGTAGTTTATTGAATGATTTAGGTCTAAGTAGGTCTAAGTAGCCTGTTTTTGTCCCATCTCAGTCCTACGGTAGGGCACATCAAATTCATTAGGATGTCTAGTGTTTACCTCCCAGGGGATTGCAACCGCATTCAGCCTCTTGGGATTCCTTAGGCCAAATTTAAGAATTTGAAATGTGTGTACCTACCTCAATAATTGAGGTCCATAATTATTATGGTCAACAAGCTAGACTCCTCAAACAACCAGTGGTGCGTAGATAACACACAATACTTCCATATTTTGAAACGTAAAATTGTGACACAATTTGTTCATATTTTGACTGCTTTTAAGGGTGTTTAGGTCAAAAATATCGAAAAATTCACTATTCAAATTTTAAAATTCGCCCAAAATAAAAATACGCTACATTATCGGAAAATAAAAAAATATCCACATATTCTGCAAGGTAAAACAAAGATTTTAAGACCAAGAACGCTCAAATCGGTTCATTTTTGTGGGCGGAAAAAAATAAAATAGAAAACACTGAAAATGCAAATATATCGGAAGTACTGTGCGTTATCCAAATTTCGATTAAACAGGGTGTTAGGTCTTGCCGAGACAAACATTTCAGTTCAAGAAATTTGAAAAAGGTTGAGAATTGAGGGAGTTATGGTCATTTTTGTAAATGACCACAGACGGACTAACGGACACACGGTCACACATACACTTGTTCAGGAAGTGATTCTGAGTAAATGTGTATAAGAAAAAGTTTTTTCTGAAGCTCCGTTCCGATTCTCGATTTTAGGACGATCACAATACTTTCATTTACTCTGTAAATATGGAAGTAAAAATGACCATAACTCCCTCAATTCTCAACCTTTATTCAAATTTCTTGAACTGAAATGTTTGTCTCGGCAAGACCTAACACCCTGTTTAATCGAAATTCGGATAACGCACAGTACTTCCGATATATTTGCATTTCTGGTGTTTTCAATTTTATTTTTTTTCGGTCACAAAAATGAACCGATTTGAGCGTTCTTGGTCTTAAAATCTTTGTTTTACCTTCCAGAATATGTGGATATTTTTTATGTTCCGAAAAACAGGCGTTTTTTTATTGTGGGCAAATTTTGAAATTTGAATAGTGAATTTTTTGATATTTTTGGCCTAAACACCCTTAGAAGCAGTCAAAATATGATCAAATTGTGTCACAATTTCACGTTTCAAATATGGAAGTATTGTGTGTTATCTACGCTGATATAATATTATTTGAGTCTAGTTGTTGGAGAATACGAGCCCTCAAACATTTTTCAAATACTTTAGCCAGTTGAGTAATGTTAGAGATGGGCCTATAATTGTTTGCATTTTGAGTGCTCCCACTTTTGTGGGGTAATTACCGCTGTTTACATAATTGCTGGGATGGTTCCACTTCGGAGATGTTTAAATGGAGATGGTTAAATATGTGGTGGAAAGGCTTTGCTAGGTGGACACAGCAGGATTTGAGAACTCAAGCGCTCACTCCATCTGGCCCTGTGGCAGAATTTACTCTTAGAGCAACAATATGTTGTTTTATTTCAGAATGGGAAACAGGGTTCCATCCAAAGAAGAAAGTCCAAAAAGAAAGTCAATAGGTTGTATAAATATATAGTATTTTGTTTGCACGTTTTTGTTGATTTTGTTGAGTTCTGAATGATATTTAATAATAGTTATTATCTGGCCAGCTGATGTTTAAAATATTGACATTCATACATTACTACAATAATACCGGTTTTTACTTCCATATTTACAGAGTAAATGGAAGTATTGGAATCGTCCTAAAATCGAGAATCGGAACGGAGCTTCAGAAAAAACTTTTTCTTATACACATTTACTCAGAATCACTTCCTGAACAAACGTCTGTGTGTCCGTCTGTCCGTGTGTCCGTCTGTGGTCATTTACAACCAGTGGTGCGTAGATAACACACAATACTTCCATATTTTTAAACGTAAAATTGTGACACAATTTGATCATATTTTGACTGCTTTTAAGGGTGTTTAGGCCAAAAATATCGAAAAATTCACTATTAAAATTTTAAAATTCGCCCAAAATGAAAAAATGCCACATTTTCGGAATGTAAAAAATATCCACATATTCTGCAAGGTAAAACAAAGATTTTAAGACCAAGAACGCTCAAATCGGTTCATTTTTGTGGCCGGAAAAAAATAAAATAGAAAACACTAAAAATGCAAATATCTCGGAAGTACTGTGCGTTATCCAAATTCCCATTGAACAGGGTGTTAGGTCTTGCCGAGACAAACATTTCAGTTCAAGAAATTTGAAAAAAGGTTGAGAAATGAGGGAGTTATGGCCATTTTTGTAAATGACCACAGACGGACACACGGACAGACGGACACACAGACACTTGTTCAGGAAGTGATTCTGAGTAAATGTGTATAAGAAAAAGTTTCTTCTGAAGCTCCGTTCCGATTCTCGATTTTAGGACGATCACAATAGGTACTTCCATTTACTCTGTAAATATGGAAGTAAAATGACCATAACTCCCTCAATTCTCAACCTTTTTTCAAATTTCTTGAACTGAAATGTTTGTCTCGGCAAGACCTAACACCCTGTTTAATCGGAATTTGGATAACGCACAGTACTTCCGTTATATTGGCATTTTTAGTGTTTTCTATTTTATTTTTTCCGGCCACAAAAATGAACCGATTTGAGCGTTCTTAGTCTTAAAATCTTTGTTTTACCTTGCAGAATATGTGGATATTCTTTATATTCCAAAAATGTGCCGTTTTTTCATTTTTGGCAAATTTTAAAATTTTAATAGTGAATTTTTCGATA
This sequence comes from Nesidiocoris tenuis, assembly GCA_036186465.1. Classification (NCBI taxonomy): domain Eukaryota; kingdom Metazoa; phylum Arthropoda; class Insecta; order Hemiptera; family Miridae; genus Nesidiocoris; species Nesidiocoris tenuis. The sequence continues at coordinate 39,089,746 of AP028909.1, forward strand.
TTTTTGACCCAAACACCCTTAAAAGCAGTCAAAATATGATCAAAATGTGTCACAATTTTACGTTTTGAAATATGGAAGTATTGTGTTATCTACGCACCACTGGTTTAGAAATTAGAATGCTCACAGTAGCAACAAAATCGGACGGTGGTCAGCGTTTGACACCATAATTCAGCATCCAAGCCCTGATGAGGATTACATATTAATCAAAAGCTCGGCAAAGGAGGCGTTTTATTCTGCTTGACCCCAATCCTGATCTCGACTAGACAGTGCATGTTTACAACGGTTTTTCAGACGTTTATCACTGGAAAAACGAGATCGTGACAGTGGGTGGTAATGAGAATTTGGCACTTTGAGTGAACGAAAAAGTAACTAATTCTTGTCCAATTCTCATTTATCAAGAGATTCGGGTAGGCTGAGGTAGAACACCACAGAAAAAAAATGTAGACGATAACTCTAATACTTTTTGAGAAAACCTGCTGTGACACTGTGTTTGAGTGTTTTTTGAGAATCACCCATTATTGTTATAATTATCCATTATATTTTCAATGCTTCATTGATAACTACCCTACTGGATCCTTCACTCATCTTGATAACAGTTCTATTGAATTTTTGAGTGGTCTAATTTCTATGTACCTCTAGACCTGTGATAGCTAAAGAAATTCAATGAATTTATTATTACACTGGGTAACAGCCAAAAAACGCTGCTAAGTAGATCAGTGGCATGTGCAGATTAGTTTTCGCTGTGTCCGAAGAACTCTGCAAATTTTGCACAGGGGTTCATTTTTCGATTGCTAAGACAAACTTCACGATATATCGGTACTCCTTAAACTCAGAATTTAGTTGTTATTATTCTATAATTTCAGTATAAATTTGTATTTTAGAGGGGGATTTAGAGAAACGTTTTTTCAACCCGGCAAAAAATAATCATCCTCTTTGCTTGATAAATACTTAGGTACTTATCTATTTTTTCAACGCAGCAGATCGTTTAATTCCGTTAAATTCACCATTTAATCTATTCTTAATCACCTTCATTATTAACTGAATAATTATAATTATTAAATTCTCTGAATAATGAATGAAATTAAAAATGCCTCAGAACCATTGTTGAAGCCTGACTCGCTCTCATGTTGCCAAGCGCAACTGGTCGTAGTGTGAGTGCGTCACCTTGTTGGTGTAATAGGCTAGTGGTCGTAAGTAGATCAATCAACCGTATCTAAGAGCCGAGGCCAAATTCTCAAATTTTTTCGATTTTTGTTTTGCTGATTTGTGTAATGCGACCAAATTCTTCAAATTGAAGATATCGGGAGGACAGAAGTTTTTGTGGGGATTCCAACAAGTGGAAAACGATTTTTGTGGCTCTAGTCGTTTTCGAGTTATTCAGAAATGTAGAAATTTTAAAAAACTCAAAAATGTCTCACTAAAACTGCAATAACTCCTAAACGGTTAGAGCTACCGCCGTGGCGATGGTCTCATTCGATTCGGCATAGAAAAATCTATAGAAAATGATGCGTCACATGCCTATGTTACAAATTTCCAGAAAAGCACGAATTTTTTACCTCTTCAACAGCTGTTTTACTGGCCTTAAAATTAAGGTAGGGTTCTGTCGAGACGTTAGGACCAACTAGATACGGAACTTGATTTTTGGTAAAAATTTCAAAATTTTTCGATAACTCCTTCCCCCTGAAAAACCCCAGACGGCGGACGGCGTACGGCGGACGGCGTACAGCGGACGGCATACGGCGGACGGCGTACGGCGGACGGACAAAAAATTTTTATTGCAGATTTGGATTCTACACCCCTTGAAACGTAAACCAACAAATTTTCAGGGGGTGTTAAAAATTTTTTTTTCCTGACCGATTAGGTACAAAGGTTCATTTCTTAAGAAAAATGAACCAAAATCGTCCAGGTTTTCTCAGCATATTTAGACTAATTTTGGTGTTCTGATTCCAAATATCACCTTGGTTTTGCTCTATCAGGTCAACTTTTTGAGATACAGCCATAGCTACCTGACGAGCTATACATACGAGGGGGGACCCAAAAGTAACGGGAATTTTGTCATAACTTTTTTATTTTTCAATATTTTTACACCAAATGTTGATCACCTTCAAAGTAATTACCACTGACTGCAACGCACTTGTCCAATCGGGTTTTCCACCTTTAAAAACATTGTTCTAATTCATTTAATGGAATGAGTTCGAGGCATCCAGCGATTTTTGTTTTACCTCTTCCACAGTCGTATATCGTTTTCCTTTCCGGTCCCTTTTTGGATGGGGGAACAAAAAATAGTCGCAGGGGGCAAAATCGGGTGAATAGGGGGGGTGAACAATCGGTGTCATGCTATTTTTCATAAGAAACTGCTTCACAGACAGGGGCATAATAACTGCAATAGCAGGTAATTCGGATGAAGGAGGGAAAAAATATCGATTACCAATATATCGAAATATCGATATGTTCTTTGATATATTGAATTACCAAACGATTCTTTTTGTAAAAATCGATATCAAATTCGATGCATCAATATTGTTCGCCGATATTGACATCCCCAGCAACTTCGATCATCCATCCCGAGCTTTTCTTATTCTGTTCTTTGTTAAATTTTGCAGGAGATGTAGACTCATTACCTTGGTCAGTGACGCTGATCATAGTTTCCTTATTCTCTGCCATTGTCGGCGCAACGCTGATGGTTACCCTTAGACATTGTTTCAAGTGAGTAATAAATTGAGTAAAATACTACTTTCGAAAAATCACGCCTGATGAAACCAAGGTTTGAACCGTTCATTAATTTCAGCTAAAACCATTTTCGGAAGTCGTGCGATCAGGGTTAAAGTCATACGGTAACGCTTCATGTTCCTCGCCGAGCTTTCGGCTCACTTATTGCCTTCTTCAGGGCTTGGTGATGGGGTTAAGCGGTCTCATGACCACCGCCATCCTTTGCACCAATTCTTTTTACACCGCGTTTTTTACACCAATCACCTTCAATAGCACAGATTCAATGGAGTTAACACCTTTAGCCTTGGACGGTGGTTGTCATGAGACCGCTTAATCCCGTCTCTAAGCCCTCAAGAAAGCAAAAATTGGCCGAAAATTAGGCGAAGGAGACGAGTAGTTACCGTATGACTCTAACCCTGATCGCACGACTTCAGCATAGCAATACACGTCAATCATTCATCATCAAAACCATTTTCGGTTTGTTCCAGGAGATTGAACGCCAATCAAGAGCATAGTAAGTGAAAACCCCTCAGATTCAGATTTGCATGAATTGGTTTTGGGCTTTCAGTATTGGTCAAAACGACTATGAATAATATCCATAGCCAAAGGAGTAAATGGAAGTATTGGAATCGTCCTATAATCGAGAATAGGAACGGAGCTTCAGAAAAATCTTTTTCTTATACACATTTAGGAGCTTCAGAAAAATCTTTTTCTTATACACATAGGAGCCCCTACTAATTTACAAACCTCGCCCCCATCCTGCATCGGAAAACGTATTTTCGAACTTCGCTTTTCTGCACGGCAATTTCACTCAAAACGTAATCATAACAAGGGAGGAAAAACAAGGGAAAAAATCCCGAGGAGGACTCCGTAATGCTCCTATTTAGAATCACTTCCTGAACAAGTGTCTGTGTGTCCGTTAGTCCGTGTGTCCGTCTGTGGTCAAATACAACCAGTGGTGCGTAGATAACACACAATACTTCCATATTTTGAAACGTACAATTTCACACAATTTGATCATATTTTCACTGCTTTTAAGGGAGTTTAGGCCAAAAATATCAAAAAATTAACTATTAAAATTTTAAAATTCGCCCAAAATAAAAATACAATACATTATTGGAATATAAACCAGTGGTGCGTAGATAACACACAATACTTCCATATTTTGGAACGTAAAATTGTGACACAATTTGATCATATTTTGACTGCTTTTAAGGGTGTTTAGGTCAAAAATATCAAAAAATTCACTATTCAAATTTCAAAATTCGCCCGAAATCAAAAAACGCCAGTTGTTCGGAACATGAAAAATATCCACATATTCTGCAAGGAAAAACAAAGATTTTAAGACCAAGAACGCTCAAATCGGTTCGGTTTTGTAGCCAGAAAAAAAATAAAATAGAAAAAACTAAAAATGCACATATATCGGAAGTACTGTGCGTTATCCAAATTTCGATTGAACAGTGTGTTAGGTCTTACCGAGACGCGCATTTCAGTTCAAGAAATTTGAAAAAAGGTTGAGAATTGAGGGAGTTATGGTCATTTTTGTAAATGACCACAGACGGACAGACGGACTAACGGACTAACGGACTAACGGACACACGGACTAACGGACACACGGACACACAGACACTTGTTCAGGAAGTGATTCTGAGTAAATGTGTATGAGAAAAAGTTTTTTCTGAAGCTCCGTTCCGATTCTCGATTTTAGGACGATCACAATACTTCCATTTACTCTGTAAATATGGAAGTAAAAATATCAACTTATTCTGCAAGGTAAAACAAAGATTTTAAGACCAAGAACGCTCAAATCGGTTCATTTTTGTGGCCGGAAAAAATAAGATAGAAAACGCTAAAAATGCAAATATATCGGAAGTACTGTGCGTTATCCGAATTTCGATTAAACAGGGTGTTAGGTCTTGCCAAAACAAACATTTCAGTTCAAGAAATTTGAAAAAGGTTGAGAATTGAGGGAGCTACGGTCATTTTTACTTCCATATTTACAGAGTAAATGGAAGTATTGTGATCGTCCTAAAATCGAGAATCGGAACGGAGCTTCAGAAAAAACTTTTTCTTATACACATTTACTCAGAATCACTTCCTGAACAAGTGTCTGTGTGTCCGTGTGTCCGTTAGTCCGTCTGTCCGTCTGTCCGTCTGTCCATCTGTGGTCA